>BMAV01025435.1:141449-157411 GCA_019973955.1 Trichonephila inaurata madagascariensis
CCCCCCCCCCCTCCTCCCCGAAATATTCTATTGCTATTGCAAAGTGTTTTTTAAGAAAGCCTATTTTTCTCGTCTTGAAAGAGATTCTCAAGAAAGAAAGATTTGTGAAAAAAATTATATTTTTTTAAATCTAACATTTTTACGACAAATCAAACAAGTTGTTGATCCGTGTTTGTTTTTCTCTACAAAATAGTCAAGATCCCAATCGTCTTGAAACAACATATATTCTTTAGATATATTTCAATTCGGATATCATTTCACGAGAGCAGCATCTTACAAATATATTACAAAAACCCGCGCAATACTGAATTATAACAAAAGATTTCTCTGTTACTTTTACAGTTAACATAATGCAAAGTTCTAAAAATAAAATAGTCCAATCAGGGCCGGCTATAGCAGTTATACCACCCCTTTTCCAAAGCAAAAAATTATAATTAAAAAAGATAAATTGTTCACCTAGATACACACCAATAAAACTTAAATAATTATTGTGAACAAAAAGGCAGCATAACAATATATATATATATATTAAGTCTTAAGAAATACAAAATAATTTGAAATTAAGGATATAATTATTTGTTATTTTAAACGAGTAAAATGTAAGAGAAGAAATCGCCCATTTCAGCAGGCCAATTTCTTCGAAAAAGAGTCTACTGATAGTTGGGATCACAAGCGTTTATTTATTAACTTACAGTAACTACACTCAAAGACTAAAATAAAACATCTCGTGTAACTTTCTATCTACTAAAAACTCTTATTACCCCTGTCCCCTTTTGGATAGCAAACCCCGGTCATCGTATCTGTGAAAGGAATGTTAGTTGTGACCCCACTTCTGGATTGGGAGAAAATTACTAGTGAAAAATAGAAAATGTCATTATATAACATATACTCTCGCCTTGAACCCTTCAAGTTTCAATATAAGAAAACTGACATTAAACATACAGAGTACAAAATAAGGAAATAAAATAAGTTAAATGAAATAGCAAATTCACATCCAATAATATTTCAGAAAAATATAAAAATTTTAGTAACAAAAAAAAATATTTTCCAAATTCAATCCAAATGCCACCCTTAAAAGAGCCGTCCCTTGGTCCAATCGGTAAAAGGCTCTTCTTTGTAGACTCCATCCACGCATTACGTACTCGAGACAGTTCGCCTTTCAACAATTTGTTATCCCTAACCCCGCTACAATTTAAAAAAAAGGGAAAAAAAGTTATCTCGTAACTCCATCCAGCACGACATCGATAGCAAAATTGATATATGTAATTGATAGAATTTCTCACTAAATTTTTAATGCATTGTTCTTAAATAATTTAATTTATTAGGGCAACGGGTCATGACCGAGCACACTCAGAAAGGTCCGGTGGGCCACATACGGCCGCAGTTGAGTATCGCTGCTCTATACAGTGGGTTCACCATCCACGGGTCTCGAAAGTTCTGGACGTTTGTATTTGCCAAATGTGCGAGAACCTGAACTAAACGCGGAACACATTTTCTGACATAAAAATGCCTCAATTTTTGCATGGAAATGTTCAATATTATAATTCATACATTTGTTTATAATGTAGCATTTTTAAATTTTCAAAGTATTTCATAAAAATAATTAGTTTTTTCTCTTAAAAATAATGAGTAGTAAAATAAGAATAAAAATGAGTGGTATGACAAAATAAGTGATAATCTATTGGATCGCGTTACCCCACAGAATATAATATTAATATTTCAGTTCTTTTATATCTGAAAAAATATTCCGAATTCGGGCTGTATTGTTCAACATTAAGCGAAAACACAGCCTTAACAAGTAATATATAAAAAAAATTAAGTCAATTCCTACTTAGATCACCAAAGAAAAATTTTATTTTTTAGCTACTTTTTATTAAATAGTTACAATTAATATAAATATGTATATACATGTGACAGAATCACAATATTAAGTGGTAATTAATTTTTATTAGTTATCATTAAAGTATCGTATTGTCATCCAAACAATCGTGTATATAAAATTTCAGTTCAACTGAATGCTTTAAAAAGTGAGAAAAAAACATTTTCAAGTTTTGACACAAATTGGAAAAATGGTCGCTAAGTCGCCAAAATGATGCCAACGTGGCTGTATTTGTAATTCTTTAAATAATTAGTTTAATCAATTAATTTTTATTAATTATAATTAAATTACTGTATTGTCATCCAAAATAATCGTGTATATAAAATTTCAGCTCAATGGAGTGCTTTAAAATGTGTTTTATTAACGATTGAAAATTCCATCAAAATCAATAAATAAATATTTAGAGAGTGTGAGCTAATAGTAGGAATTGAAAAATTGAGTCGTCTAATGTTAATTGTCTCGAATATTAGGCAATATAAAATATTCTATATGACAAATTTTTCAGATATTTATACAAAGCGATTGATTTTTCCAGCTCTAAAAATATTTTTAAAAAATTGAGATTTAAGAAATAAATTATTAAAGAAATTGCATGAGACATTCAAACTCTTGATTTTTCCATCGTATAAAACCTTAACATTTTATGCAAAATTTTGAGAAAGTTCAAGAAATATTTAAAAAAAGAAACTGTTTTGAAATAGTGGGGCCTTAAAAAGGCCATTTACTATACAAATTGATCCATTTATACCGCTGAATTATTTCATTGAAATAACCCACACGTGCGAACAGCTTTCTTCAAATCCTTTAGGAACCAATAATCCAAATTTAGAATGTAGGCTATTTATATTTAGACTATTCTCACAACCGATTTGTGGGCTAAAATGAATCAAATTTATGATTAGAAATATTACTGTCACAAGTTAATTCTATATTATTTTTAATTAACCTATTAGCAATATAAATCTTGTGATAAGAATTGAGAATATCTTTCTTTCATTCGGTTTTCCCAAAATTGTGATAAAATAAAAAATATTTATTTGTTAATTTTAAGAACAAATGAATTAGCATAAATATGAGAAAAATCCGATGAGAAATAAAAAAAAAATCTATTCCAATTTCTCTAACTAAAACGATATATAGAACTTAATAATTCATATAAAAATATACTAGTATTAGAAATCGCACTATATTTACCTTTCTTGACGAGTTGTACGCAATAGCTCAATTCGCAGTTGTAATACTGATCAAAAAGTTTTCGCATTGGTCCCTTACATTCACGCAGATGTTTGGTAGAGGGGAAATATCTGTGTTTCGAGGTTCGGCAGCACTAATAAAGAAAACACACAACTGTATGAAATTCATTTCCTGTACTACTGGCGTTAGCTGCAGATCATTTCTGACAAAGTGAATTTTTTCATTTGTCGGATTTTACAATGTCTTTTTGGAGTTACATGAAAACATCAGAACAAGAAATCAGGTGATGCTGAAGAAAGCATACGGGAANAATTCCAGCCCCAGAGGAATTTTACCTGTTTCAATGGCTGAAAATCAAATTAAAGGGGCGTCGTTTTAAGGATTCAGATGAGGTGATTCAAAATGCGACGAGGCAACTGAAGAACCTCTTAAAAAACGGGATTCCATTAATGTTTTTAACAGTAATACGAACGCTGGAAGAAATGTGTGGATGCAAAGGGGCAGTACTTAGAAGGCCTATAAGACTAAATTATTGTTCTATTTTTTTTAATAATTTGTAATTGACCTATTCTGGGGAACTTTTTGACCCTACCATGTAGAATCAGAAAACAAGGATTGTATACTCCTAGAAAAGTGATTTTTTTTAAAAAAAAAATTAATTTCTCACATATGAATGCTCTTTGGTTTGGAAATCACAATTAGCTCTGCTTTTAACAATTATTCACCTATTTAAGATGGTGATCTTACATTCTAGTGACAATACGAGTCATTTTTTAACATAGTGAAGGAAAAAAAAAAGCAGAGTTTTTGAAAACTAACCTTTTTTTGGTGTGCAGTTGGGGATGGAACAATCTACAGGATGTGTTAACCACTGCTACAAGCTGATGAATGAGGATCTATTAAAAGCTAGTAAGACTTTAAAAAATTTTTAATTCCTATCAGAGCAACATAATTAATTATTGATGTCAACCCTGTACTTTTGAATTAATGTCACAGATTATGTCTAAATTTTATTCCCTTAATTTCTGCAATGTGACAGAAGGGTGAATTTAAAACTTAAGTTAGTTTAACATGAGATCCCTATTATTCTGCATGCTATGACAGGATTCAGAAATCTTAAATGCATGATCCTTCCCCACAAAGCTAAAAATTCATTAACTTATCTATCCTCACAAGGACCTCATTTCCTCGAGACAAAATTATTCCACATTATCATTTTTCGAGGAATGGAATTACGAAGTCAGGATTAATTTAGCAATAACTAACAGCGACTCAACTTTTAATTTAGTGGTAAATGAAATTATATATATATATATATATGTAATAATTCCCTTTAATATCTTTACAACTTTTTAATTTGTAATAGTCCTTACTTACCCGTCGGACTCGCACATAAATAATTAACTATTAGCTACTCAGCCAACGAGAATAACCATTGCTGAAAATCTCTTAAAAATTAACAGCTTCTGTTTTTAAAGTAAGATTGCATCAGAATCTATCGAACAATATCTTTCCACCAATCATATGCTCTGTTCACGGAAATCCTGTGGATTTCAAGACTTCCTGCTGCTGTTTCATATAAAAAGCTTTAGAATACTGGAAAAGCTAATTTTTGTCTTCATCACATTGTAAATTGCAGCAGCTCGTGTTTGTCTTTATTGTGCTGTCTATTTTGTTTGTTGTGCTTGAAATGTCCTTCTACATCAATAAATGTGAATTAAAAAGTAGTAAGCCTCCTCAAGTATGCCATGACAACATGAACATATTTAATAATCAAGAAAAAATCTAATCGGCGAAGGGCATTTCAAATATATTTAGATTCCCTTTTTAAGAGTCTAATTCTATTGTTTCTTCCTTTTCCCCATTTTAATACAAGCAATTCATCTGTTATCTTCAATAATATAGAAATTATTGTGTCAATTGCAATATATGGAAAATCTCACATTTGTAAAGAGTGCATTATAAATTCAATCTTTTAGAAAACACAACCTCTTTGTATGCTTAAATAATTTTTAATGGGAAATAAACTTTTTCTAAATACTATTATATATTGTGATTTTATGATTGCATTAATTTAAGGCTATGAGATCTATTCTTCATTTTTAAGGAAAAATAGGCAATTCTGAAGCAAAAAATAAATTCGTAAAACCATTGTAGAATGATAAATATAATATATACTCCTGTCCAAAATTATCTTTATACATGCATAAAAAATCACAGATTTCTCTGAAACAGTGAAATATAATTTTATAAATATGTGTGGAACCATACACGACATAAGACATTAAATATGAAGGAAAATATTTAGAAACTGCAAATGATGTAAAACTACACCATGAAAAACTCAGTATAAAATTACAGCTTATGAGTTTAATATGGAATATAATCCCCCCAGTGGCGCACACAAAGGGGGGGTCCGGACCCCCCCAAAGCCCTTGATTTTTTTCCCGATTGGTTATAATTCTTATATAATATGTAAAATTAAATTAAATATTTGTTATTAATGATTAATTTTATTAATTAATGCTAATTATTTATTCAATAACTAGTTTTTTACCGTGTTTTGTTCCTGAAAATCGACAAAATCAAAAACAGCATGATGCAAGAATGGTGAACTTTCAACCCTGGACCCCCTTGAAAAATTCCCGTGTGCGCTATTGAATCCCCCTGATTTGCACATACACATCAAAATGTTATTTAAAATTGTTAGCCACAGTTTGAAAAATGAGGTTCCATTCCTGAAATTCAAGGAATTTTTTCAACAAGGTTAGCTCCATGTAGACAAGCATAATATGAAAAATCATCCAAACACACTTCTGAAAAATTTTATTTATTGACACAATACCCATTTCAATATATTTGGCTGGTAAAAAATATTGAAATGAGATGAGGGAAATGTGTCCGTAGAGGCATACGTCCATTGATTCTAATTGTTTCCTGCACTAATACCCCAAACTACTAAAATGATCACATTCCATAATATTCACATAAAAAAAGGAATTTTACATTTTTCTTAGTTGTAAAAACCTTTAGAATTGAATGTTAAATTCAACTATAATAAAGAGAACACAGATTTATTGATGTGCATTCTAGTTCTGATGTTCTTTGAACAATTTAAGTGATCCTTCTTTTGCTGTGAAGATAGTGAAACATACACTCCTGGCTTTCTTGAACAAAAGCATTTTTAATTAAATTTTTTATACATGGTTTGTTAGGATACAATAGTTCCAGTGACAACAGCAAACTTACCGTAACAATGGCCAATTTATTGTCATACATCAATCCTGAAAAGCAGTTGTTATATATTTGCAAATTTATCCCAATCTTTGGTTTTCACATTTGTGACTTTATCCGTATCTCCTTTTAACATTTTCAAAGTTCTGAAATTGTTTCCATAGTGTAGTGGCTATCTTGAAATATTCACACTTTTCTTACTTCCATTATTATCTGCTTTGCTTTTAAATGACAAATAATTTAGTATTTCATAGATGCTTCGAAAAATGGACTTTATAGACTAAGAAACCTCATTTTTGGAAAAGTACTTGATTCACTGTTGTACAATGTTACATCTCGATAAGCATCAGAAACTGCTCAATTACTTTTGATTGGTGAGGTACTTCATGGAACATTTTTATTTTGGAGTAAGTAATAATAATTTTGGACATAAGTGCATTTGATTTGTTTAGCTCCAAGTATACATAAGTCAAAAATAAACAATTAGTGTTAAAATATTTTTGAGTGCAAGATATATTGTAACAGGTAAAAAATTCCTCTCCACAAAAGTTAAAATTTCTTTTAAACAAAAATGAATATAACACATACATAAAATCACTTCTTAATCTTCAATTAAGGATAAATACAATATTTTAAAAAAAGAAAAGAAAAACACAATAACATTCTAAATTAACACCTTTATTTAACATAATCTACATACCAATTCCACATATGCTTTTTCAGAAACAGTTTTAAAAGTTAATTCCTGTGTATTTATCATGAGATCATGAAGAAAATATTGTGGATTATTGAACACCTTATGGTCAGGACCTGAGAGAAGTAACACATTTTTATTTATAAAATAGAAAGTAGAAAAAACACCAAATAGCATAATTTCCCCCATTTTATTTTTTTAAAATTTTCATAAGAATCACACATTCAGCTTCTAAGGAATTATTACAGCCAGCAAAAAGTATTGATATTAAAGAATGGTCCTACAAATGTCATGCCACATACAGGAATACTATAAACAGCATTTATAGCAGGTGATGAAATATTTCCATATACGATAATTTTACAGAAAAGTGAGTATTGATTCATATAAAACTATTTAAGGAAAACACCAATGCATAACATTAATGATCACCTTTTATATTGAAGTAATGTTATAATACTGTGATTTGACAAATCATAACATTAAGATTTATTAGAACAGCTATGCTAAAAAAGCAATGTTAGTTAAATTTTGAAATAAAGTATACATAAATATATTCATACTTTAATTTTTTGGACCAAATAAAATAAAGAATGCAATAGAAAAGCATAGAAATCAAAGCATGCTGTACCTATTCTTCACAGTTATTTATTTCAGTTAAAATAATAAACACATACACTTGCTTTGGTACCACAAGTAATATGACTTAATGAGTGTCCCAACATTAATAGAACAAAGTTAAAACATGCCATTGACAATATTCAACAATGTAATCAAACCCCAGAGAAAAAAATTAACATGAATATAAAAGGAAGAATGTAAAAATTATAATATAAAGCTGTAAACAAGTAAACAAATGGATAATGCATGATTTCAACAAGAGAATATATAAGATGCAGCTATTTAAATCATGTATAATGATTTTAATTAATATAATTAAATATTAAACTAATCTTTTCTTAGTTATAAACACTGGAGTCATTTTTATAAATATTTATTTCACAGACAGCACAATTTATTAACTCAACATTCAAATAAATTGAGTTACTTTGCAAACACACAAATTATAAAAGATAAAAAAAAAGTCTTATAATATTAATTTAATATTTAACCAAAGAAATAGACTATAGTTAAAATGTTTAGACAAAATCCAAAAAAAGGTTTGTAAAAAAAAACATAATTCAGACACCTTTCAGCCAACTAAATTAACTTTTAAAAATATATACTAACAGATATGGCTTATATTGACATTTATATAAAAGAATTACTCAAACACAATAAAATGTTTTAATAAAGAGAATATCAGCAATTAAAACATTAACAAAAAAGCAAGGACATAATGAGTACAAATTAAAATAAATCATTTCAAATTCATTTGAAGTATTGGTTTTAGAAAAGTAAATCCATGCAAATGTAAGAAAAAAATTCATTAGATTCACTTAAAAGCTTGCATCCCTTGCGAAAGCCAGCAACTGCACTAAAATACGAGAGGTACAGTCCTATTCCAAGAATAACGACAAAACTGGATCATTACACAACGATACGTAGATCAAAAATTGCAAACAAGATCATAGAAACATCAGTTTTTGTGATAAAAATGACGATGAAGATGCATTTTATAACAATGTGAAATTTAGAAAGGTGGTTCACATCAAGTCTATTTACATCAGAAAAGAATACATTTTGATGCTGGTGCTATTGCTTCAGTCTCAAAATGCCACTTTCGACATTTAACAGAACTATGAAAGAAAAAAAAAGTAATTAGACATAATTGTGTACTAAATAACATTAAATGAATTGTAGGTATTAAAATATCTATTTTCCATTTAAAAAGATATGTTACTATTAAAAAAATCATTCCCAATTTAATTATTTTTATCACTAACTTTGCAAATGGTAAAACATGTATTACATAATTATACACCATTATTAACCAACTGATAATGTAAAGGAAAAAATAAACTTATGATAACATGTGATTCATATATATATTATATATAATTTATTTACATAAATCCATTCTTTATTATAGCAAAAAATTACAATATTCAATTTATTAAAAAAATAAAATGTTTTAAATTAAAAATAGGCAGGATAAAGAGTTTAAACAAAACTTCAATGTCAACTCTTAAATTCTCAATTACATATCTATACTGATTTATAATTTTAGTTTCCAAATTATAACTTATACATTATTAAAGAGTACAGTCTCACAAGATTTATTTATTCTATTACGAATACCGAATCAAAATTTTTTTTTAGTTTTGTTCAATATATAAAGAAAAAAATATACATTTTATTCAGGTTCCTCTTTAAAATCGCTAACAAAACTTCTGATACAAAAGTAAAAAATGATGTTGATGAATAATTTATTCAGCTTAATATAATTAACTTTCTCTGAAAATAAACTCTAAAGAACCAAAAATAAATAAATAACAAGCACAAAATATAATTATTTGTTCTGTTAAAAAACTTCACACTAAAATACTGTACAATTTTTTTCAAACAAAATAAAAATAACTGTAACATAACCAACATTAATGGTAATGATGGTTTTAAAGGATTGAACTAAATATGTAACAAATCACTTAATGTATATCAGGCTGTAATACAAAGGAGCTCTTGATATATCTAATGAATTTGAAGCATGAAATCCAATCCAGAAAACTGCATAAAATAAAAGTTTAGGAGGAATATTGCACACACCTTCCACCTATTTCCACATTCATTACAATACACAAAGGTGGTCATAGGTTCATCAGCACTTCTTGTTTGTACCTACAATCAAAAGATTAGGAATAAGTTTGTTTAAATAGGTTAAGGTCAAGTTAGATTCAATGAAAAAATATTGATCATATTACAGCTACACAATGGAAAATCATTCACTAACATTAAAATAAAAAAAAATTAGAAAGTAAAAATGATATTTTCCCTTTTATAATGATTTAGAACATACACAATGGGTTGAGATAAATGTTTTAGCACCAAAACTTTCAAAAGCAAATTAAAAAATGTATGTATACAACAAGATATATTATTTAATATTCCAATAACTAATATGCCTTTCTCTAACATCCACATTTTCAATAAGAGACATTAAAAAGTTTAATTAGCAAGCACTTTCAACAATGCATAACAATTTTCAAAAGCAAATTTAAATTTAAGGCTTCGCTTAAGAATTTGCTTAAAGAATGGGACCCGAATTCAGAATATAAAAGTACTTGAAGATTAATTTTGCATTCTAGTGTCGCTATCCTAAAGGGAACTTATTTTATATCACTCATTTTTAATCTATTTGACACATTTTTTGGCCCAAAACGTGTGTTGCCTTTTTTCCCATATACCATAATGCTAAATGAGCTATCCTTTTACATGTTAAGAGAAAAAATGAATTATTTAAGGAATATTTCAAAATTTGAACAATACTATATTGTAAGCAAAGGTATGAATTGCAGTATTACGAATTCTTATGAAAATTGAATCATTTTGCTGTCTGAATATATGCTCTGCATTTAGTTAAGGCCCTCATCCCTTTTTCAAAAAAAGCCTTAATGTACATTGTTTATTATTCAACATTAGGCTTTTTGCAAGATTCAGACAGTTCATAAAGCTCATATTCATCCATAAAATAAATGCAGGCTTTTTAAAAATATGACATCCAATATGCAAAAAGTATGTAAATCAGGAAGGAAAATTTAAACTCCCCTACTACTAAACCTCAAAAAAATCTTACCAACAGCAAAGTTATTTATTATATATATATATAACTTAATGGGCAATAAAAAGCAAAACTTTTCCAATATCCTTTGCAATTTTCTCTGGATTTTAAATTAGAACCTTAAAATTCTAAGCAAAATGTAAATAAATGATAAATATTTTAAAATATGAAAAATTGTTGAACATAATTTTAATTTCAATAAAGAAAACTCACCTGATTATATGTACAATTATTCTTTTTACATTTTCCACACTTCAATAAATCAGTCTTTGTTCCACTGGTCATAGCCATTTGATGATCATTAATTGCTTCTTTGGTAAATTTCTGTCTCAGAATTTTCATTTCTTCACTTGCCATTTCCTTAATGAACACATTTAAAGAAATGTTTAACAATTAAATAAAATATTCAATGATTTCACACATTTAAATAAAATTTTAGAGGTGACACGGAAGAAAACAGCAATCTGTTTCATTTGAATTTAATACATAACATCTTAAATCAAACTTTCTTCTGAATGGCAATTATAATACCTTTTAATACTATCTCTTTTAATAAAGTATTCAGCATTACAAAACCAATAAATATTTATGAAAATTTACATTTGCAAATTATTTTTTTTTTACTTGGTACATAAATCAGCATTTCAAAATACTGAAAACAGCCCCAAAATATTAATATAAAGTGCAGAATTTGGTTCCATAAAATTTTATTTCATTAATTGTAGATAAACAATAAAATTATTGTGTTTAAAGGTATAACTCTACGCCCCCTCCAAAAAATATATACGTATATTAAATTCTACTATACAGCATTTCTTAAAATTAAAATGAATAGTTTAATTATTTATATTATTGTTTTTTAAGTCTTAAAAAAATAATTAACTCCCTCGTCTTAAACAATGTCATCACTCTCTCTAAAATTCTTTATAAATTTCAGCATTGAGGTGCACTATCAAAGTGTATAAAAAGAAATAACATAGCATGATACTACAACAACTACAAATCATATCAGCAATAATTCAAAACAACACTAATAAAAATACATAGTAAAACCAAGATTATGATTTGAAAAATGAAGAGGGTATTTGGCCTCATAGAAGAAAAAGTTAAGCCACTAATAAAAATTTGACTAATTGATGAATGATACAACATATTTAATATAAAATTAAATCCTCACCTTTTGGAAAATTATTCTTATGAATAATTTCCTTATACAGATTTCTTGTATTCAATAAAAACCTGAATTATGTAAATATACATCCCTTGTAATTTGTTTCATAATATCCAATTTCCAGTAAAATCATCAACAAAATATAATACAATTTAGAAACTTAAATTAATTGCAAATGAAAACAGGGATGAAAAGCAATCCAAAACCCTTCTTTCTCTCCATAACATTTTATGTTTTTATATACAAGACTTTGTACCGTTTATGCAAGTAAAATTAAGATTTAGTTACTTTATATACAAATTATATCATCTAGTTTGCATAAAATATATATTAAAAAATATAACTATTTTCCTAATATATTAAAAATGTACCATAAAATTTTTTTTATTTCTTTTAAAAATAAAATTATGCATCCTGCAATGCTTTAACAATATATGTTAATATTTAGTAACAATACCATTGCATTACAGTTTCCATTAATACATTAACTGCATTTATGAAGTAATCTTTGGAAAATTGACGTTTTTATTCAAACATTCACAAATTTCTGAATGGGTATTTGTCATAAGGTATATTAACAATTAAATAAAATTCTGAAATTTCAGAGTATCAATCAATCAAAAAAAAAAAGTCCAATAATAATAAATATACTTACATCAGCAGTCATGACAGCAATTTTTGCAGGCTCAATGATACCTTTTAAAACATTTGTACGCAATTCGGGATTTTTCGGATCCTTCAGATTGGAAACTCTGCTGCGAATTCTATTTTTGTACTTCATATTTGTGTCACCAAATTCCTCAAATATACGTACAAAATATTAAGGAAAAAAATTAAAATTATACCAAAAAGAATTGATGTTACACTTAAAGTAATGAAATTAGAAGATCGGTACCAGGTAATAACAGGATCTTGTATGTAACTTTTTACAACAAACTATACAAATTAAGTAAAGAATTATAGCAGTAATTTGCTTTTGTTACCAGGCCACATAAATATTAACTAAAAAAACTTAAAAACTTATTTAGTTTTCAAATTAACATATATTTACAATTAATGCCCATAATTTCACAAAACAAGATAAGTTAAGAAAATCTGACACATTAATTAATATAATCTATACAGAAACAATAGAGTTTATATATATATTATATGAAACTAAAGATGCTACTGTCATACATATATATAGTTCTTATGTGCATTAACCTTTTTTTCAACTTTACTTTCTGCCTGTATCATTGTTAAAATTTAACATATTTTTAGCATACAAAGCAGTTGAAAAATATATATTTTCTGACTTTTCAAATAAATATTTTTATGAAAGGATATAATCCTCAATTTTTGCTCCAAGTTCTTCAGGATTCTGATAATCATCCTCAACTTCTAAAAAAGAAAAAATATATTTTAGGAATAAATCAAAATATGTTGATATAAGTAAATGTTTCAATAAAATATTTAATGACTTGATACCATATATAGTTGTTGGTATTTAATATATATATATATATTTTTCTCATAACTTCCAAACCTAATATCTATTACTTTTTCTTAATATTTTAATACCACATGTACAAGTTCAAGAATAAACCAAATGCGATTTTAAACATATTACCCATATCTAATTTTTCATTCACACTTGTTTCATTGCAGATGATTAAAAATTTTAATACAAAAATAATAAGTTCAAAAGTATTTTAACACACTGACTAATCAGAATAACCAATGGAAATATTAAATAAAAAAAATTAAGGAAAAAAAACTTACCATCAAGCTTTAAGGCACCCGCCAACATTTCTCTGCATTTTAATCTTACAGCATTTGTGGTATCAGCGGGAAACGATGTTTGTTTTGGAGCTGAAGGCTTTGATTCTTTCTTGGAAGAAGAATCTCTGGATCCTTCATTCTTTTGTGATTGACTGGAAGCTGTGCTTCCATTAGAATTTTCACCTTTGGATTCTCTGCCATTACCATTCCCATCACCTTTAGAATTTGGAACCTCTAAATAATAATGTCAAGATCAGTATTTTTACAGGAATATCATACTATTTAATTTTTGCAATTCCTTTCATTTAAGTTCTGCAGCGAAACTAATCATTGCTTTCACTACCAAATTTTATTCATCATTAAAAAAAATTTTAAAAAATGGATATAATGCAATATTTATAGTTTTAGACTAATTACACCTCCACTCAATAAAATTGCACAGCTAGAAATCTTGAAATGTTACTTCAAAAAATACTGTTCAATGACATGAACCTATAATACCTTTAAAAGACAATACAGTATTTGATCAAACAAATTATTAATGTCCAATTCTAGAATTATTTAAAAATATGCCCCTATTTTCCCCCTAAAATCTGATATATTGGGATTTTTTTTACCTTCAAAGCAGGTAAAAATCTTATTAATATCATAACATGATTTACATGGCACAAATTTAGCTTCAATGAGGCTAATACATAAGTATCCAATATCACAATAACCAATTTTGTTTGTGTTATTATTTGCATGGAATGAAATTTAAATATAATATTACTTTTACTCCACTAACTTTTTCCCATGATTTTTTAAAACTATTCTCTTTAATTCCATAAATAAAACTTTGACTAGCATTAATAATTACTGTTTTCATAATCAGCTAACATAAGTGGTGGTATAATTTTATAAAGCTGAGGTACATGCTTAACTCACTAATAAAAAATAAAGACAATTTTGATGCTTATAAATACTAAATAGAAGAGAAGTGTATGCAACATTTTATACACACATTCACATACAAATATGATAGGAGGAACCTGTGTACCCAAGGCTACCTTTTATTCAAGACACAAAAACAGAGCTACTGGACTGTTTAAAAATCTGAAACTGATATGTACACATCATTAAAAAAACTACCGTCGAATTAGAGTTAATATAAGTACTTAAAATAATACATTCTGTGAAATAAAAGAATTTTTAAAAAAACTTCACAAATAGCCCTAGGTACAAGATATCATTGTACCTGGGACCAGCAATTGCTGTTCTGTTTTTCTCTGAAAATTAGGTTTCACTCTGCAGAGAATAGAAAAGAAAGTTAGCTTTGACTCAGCAATGAATAGAAAGCAAACAAACACATATCAATTTAATAAAGGAATCAATATCAACTAATACATTGATTTATCATATAAATATTTAAATCGCAATGTACCAAATTATTAAAAAAATTACAAGTATTTTCATTCAACATTATAATTTAAAAACTGGTTCCAAAAATCAGCTGCATACACTGTCGCTCTGAAACACCAACAGATTGTGTGATGTGTATTGTACAATTTGAACACAATATTTTTCCTGTCAGTTTCATAAATTTCTTCTTTATCATAAAAAAACTTATTTGAACTTGAAATATTCTTCAGATATTTAACACTATAGTGTGTTAGTCTTTAACATCTATTACTTCTGCCACACAAAAATGCTCAGTGTTTTTACACATGAAATGGAGTTGTAACGTCTTTGCTGGAAGTGTCTAAAACTCAAGTGTGGAGAATGTTGTGTCCTGTAGCGCCCGCTGTGTGAAACAAACTGTTGAAAGCAAACTTTACAGACTAGAAACGAAACGAGATAAGCAGGATGCGCTGTAGCAATTTGGTAGAAAATAGTTAGTTTGAAAAATGATTTAAAAAAATTAACAGTTCAGTCCTAGGAGAGCCCACACCCTTGGCGTGAATTATTTTGGGTTGGCAATAATTGTGCCATCTTGGTAACCCTACTTTGATACACTAGATATGGTAAACCTATTTCTGGAAATTTCGTATTTTGTCGGCGGGTATTTTGAATTTCATTTTGTTTTGGGGAACCGGGTTGGAATGGTTGCGTATGTGAAGGAATATATCTTAGAATTTTTTACTTTGTTGAATGCGAAAGGTTAGAAAGAATTGATTGAATAGTGCATGAAGGAAGGATTTATTGCTTAGAGTTATGAATGTCCTAAATGTAACGATCAGCATGATGTAACATGGTCGGCAATAAAACGCTTTCTTCGAAATTGCACCAGCCACGCCGAAGGTATGTTCGACCATTACCTCGCAGAATA
>BMAV01025435.1:162413-206059 GCA_019973955.1 Trichonephila inaurata madagascariensis
GGGACAAATGTTTACAAATTCTTTGAAACATTAGTAAAGTTCCATGTAACTTTTCGAGCAAAACAATAAAAAGCATGGTTTTGTATAAATTACAAATATATAAGCACATACAGATATTCAAATCTCTACAAATAAGATTTGTGGGTATTTACCTATTAGCGTCACCAAAGGCAAATTTGTGCAGCACAAATGGTGCCATTTTTCACCAAAATCTTACTGAACATGTAAGCATAGTTTTATTGTTTCGATATGGCACAATTTGCATTGAGTAGATTTTACTTTGGTGACCTTAATACATAAATATAGATTTATGCAATTTGTTGGCGCCAGTTGGCGAGAATTCTTTGTTTAGATTGCTCCGAACCAACTGTTGTAACCTTTTTGTTAACAGTTTGAAAAGTGTAGTGATCCCATATGGTAGGGATCTGTTTCGCTTATTAAAAATTGTTAAATTTACAGTCCATTTAGTTATTTTAGTCAACACAATTTATTCATATTAAGTAGTCGTGTAACTATATTTAGTTATTAGTACAAATTGTTATTAGTCAATTTCTTAAAATATATATTTGATGTATAATATGGCTTACTCCTAGTCACTTTGCTGGGTTATTTCATGATGCTATATGACTAACATTTTTTTTAAGTTATAGATATCTAGGTTCAAGTATTAATTTTCTACTGTATTATAAGGGCATTGTCTCTTAATTTAAAAAGAACAAGACTTGAATTACTTAAACAGAAGTATCTTTACCTTTTATGCATCTCTCATCGATTTCCGCAAAATCAGTTTTTAGTGGATTTCTATTTAAAAAAAGAAACATTTTCGCCAAATTTCAAATCTCAGTTCAAATGGTTCACAAAAAGGAATTATTAAAAATTTTTATAAGCCCTAGTAACTCTCTTTGGAAGTAGATTTCTGCAAAATCTATTCTTACTGAAACTGTACTGAATAAAAGAAGCATTCTTACTGAATTCCAGTCTATATGACTAATAGCTCAAAAACGAGGAACTTTTGTCTATGCCTCTACAACCACCTTATTTATTCAAAATTTCTACAAAACTTATTTTCCCAGTAGATTTCTGCTTAATAAAGGAAACATGTAACCAAATTTCACAAGTCTGTAAGTCTTAATAGTTGAAAACAAGGGAATTTTTATCTATAATGCCCTAGTAACCTCCTATGGACGTGGTTAATAGCATATCTCTACTCAACAAAAGAGACATGCTTACCAAATTCCAAGTCTGCATGACTAATAGTTCAGAAACAAGAACTTTTGTCCACACCATAACATGACTCATTGAGAGTCAATTTTTACAAAACCCATTCTGAGCAACAGAAGAAATTTGAGTACCACTTCCAGGTGGCACTTCACTTCTAGCAAATGTAGTTTCTCTTAAAAATTTAATTATAGCAATATCTGTGAATGTATAAAAGTCTTGCATTCCTATTTCATTATTTTTTTTAACAAGTTGATCATAAGTAAAAAATGATAGTATTAAAATTTGTATATTAATTTTCTTGCAGCAGATATTATGCTGACATTTTATACACAATTCCACCCTCTCCAGGTACAGATTTTTCAGAATACTATCTTTTAATTTTTATTTAGTTTTGCCAACAATTTGCACAACTGCATAAAATACTGTAAAATCAGGCGTATAACGTGCACCCACATTTTAGAGCTGCAATTTTTAATTTTAAAAGGTACATTCACTGTAAAACACACCACCTTTTTAATGAAGAAATTTGAAATGTATGAATGCAATGCTTGTATGTTTTAAAGTCATTTATCCAAGGTATTATTGCAGGTTTTTGAAAAAATTGAACATTTCTAGAAATAAAACCCTTTAAGTTCAATAAGAAATGTCATCTCTTTTTTTTAAAAAAAAAGCAGTATTTTGATATATGTAGAAGTTTAATTTTTTTTCTATGCTCATTTTATTTCATTTTTCCAAGCTCTCATTTTTATACCCGACATATAACGCACAACCGTAAATTTTGCTCTTATTTTTTGTGTTAAAAGTGTGCATTATACGCCAGGTTTTACAGTACATAAAATTTTTTTAAACATCAACTTGTTAATGATTTATTATTGTCATACTTTAATTTACAAGTTAAAATTTATAGCAAACTAATTTAAGCAAATTACATACTTAAGATACAATACTTTTCTTTTAAGAATATACAAAAATATCTCTAGTATCAATCAATAAATAATAAGTATTCTGTTTGAATTACTAAAAACCTAAAGCTTTTTATCTGTATAGATCTGAAAATAAATTGCATAACTTTAAATTGTATATGGTAAACATACAACTCAGTAAAAGTTATATGCATGCCTAAAAACATTTTGGTACTTACATACTACCACAACAATCACCAATGTTCAAGATAACTTACCAAGTTGGCAACCACAATTTTGCAAGTGTAGTATGTACTGAATTGGCAATCATGTGCTTTGTTTCATATTATGTTGCCAATAGGGTGCGATAATACATAAGTACCAACATTTCTTCAAAATTATAGACAATATCCAGATTTAAATAAGTTTATTGCTAATCTTGAAATGAGTGAGTGAGTGAATATTAACATATCACTATTCAGCTAATTGAGAACTTTTGGCGACGGACCTCGTAATTTGAAATCATGGTCACGTGACGAGGACAACACTTGAGCTGACACCCGACTCACCTAACTTCCACACCACACCAAAAGGGAGAAATTTGAACCTTGACATATTTAACGTGCATCTGTTCTATCTGCTTGGCAAGTCTTTAGTGGTACTAGGCTTGAATTCAAGACACACCCAGCAAGAGTCTGTTACCTTGTGACTACTAGCCTACTGTGCCCACAATAACCTTGAAATATTGATTTTAAAAGTTTAATATTCTAAATGTTTAAAAATAATACAAAAGGGCATTTAGCATTTTATTTTGATATTAAATACATCCTTTTGTTTTATGAAATAAGAAACATTTTACTTTTTAAACAAATGTTAGTTGATTCTTAATTTTAATTCATTAATAAAACATACATAACAAAGATCATAAATAAGGACACTTCAACTAAAACTTTATTTATATGCATTTTATACAAAATTCAAAAAATTATAATAGTAAAAAGAATTATAAGTACTATACATTCACAAAAAAGTAAGCAATATCAAATTATAATAGTAAAAAAATTATTACTATACATTCACAAAAAAAATAAACAATATCAAATTATTATATATATTAATATAATTTATATACATTATAAACTCAATCCCTGTTTTTAAACATTTTTAAAATATGTATACATAACACATATTTTACATAATTTATTAACTGTAATATTTATCAGAAAAAAGGTATAATGCCTACATATCATTCTTGCATCTGTCACAAAACATATTCCACACAGATAAAATAATTCTAAGTTATTTACATTAAATCATGGCAAAAGTTTTATTCATTTATTTATTTTTATTTTTTAACATGCTGAATGAAAAAAAAAAAAGTTTCAAAAATTGGATTTTTAATCGCCAAAAATGACTATTCTTACCGTTGTCATGGCGATTATTGGCGACAAATTATGTCGCCAAAAATGATACCACAGATATTATAGAACTGGATTATAAATGATACTCGACTGCGAAGATTTCAGCAGATGGCAAGGGAGCAGGCCATCGATTGACATCAAGTTAGGTAATTTTAACAAGATATTCTAAAATGCTTCGCAATGAATTGAAAAAAAAAAAGAGTAAATCAATTTGAAGATACAGAAAAATGGCAACCACAAGAAAAAAAAAATTATCAATTTGATGTCTTATTAAGCAAAATTTATGATACATCGAAAAATCCGACTCTAGTTTTAATGGTTTCGGTCCTTTAGAAACTGAGGGGAAAAAACGAAAGGAATTGGAATAATTTATTTTCTAATATATCGATTTTTAATTTTTATGCTTTGAAAGTTACTGGTCGAGCTCTATTTTTATTTTCAGTTTCAGTACTCAAAACTGAATAAAATTTACAAATAGGTGAAGAATTTTAAATGTTTCAAAATCCATTTCATGAAACTAACATTTACATTACTCCATTCAAGTAAAGCAGTTTCAACAAGGCAAGATTTTATGTACTATATAAGTTTATCTACATTTGCAAAATACTTGATGTAAACATTGATAAACGGATACTTCATATTTCTAAGTCCAAGACACATGTACCAAAAATTTACTAACGATAAGCGAAATTAGCGTCTGAATTTAAAATACGAACAATCAGGGTAAATATTTTAAATTGATAAACAATAAATGGCGGGAAATGAGAAAAATTCAGACAAAAAATAATAACTATAACACATTTTCAAAATTTTAGGCAGTTGAAAGCATTCTAAAAAGTAAGTTTGTAAAACTTTTGAAAAATCAAGCTTAATATTTCTTTTGTGTAAGATATTGATTATTGATACCGGTTACAATATTTGACAAAATTATCATGATCATTCCTAAAGATCATTAACTTTAACAATTGCATTGTACAACTGCAAATGATCAGAGAAAAAGTAATCATAGTTACAGATATTATTACACATGGGATGCAAAAACAGTTCATATTTAGACAATGTAACATTATCAAAACTTTACTTACCAGAGCGCCATTTGCAATCATTTTATCAAGTTTCTTTGCAATTTTATAAACATCTTCTTCACAACCCATTTTGATCTGTGAAAGGTATCGTAAAGTTAACGGCCGTCAATAGAATTTCCTGATTTAAAAATAAAATCCAACAATATAAGTTCGAAAAATGAGTAACGACCACCAGTTTTATCATACGCCACACGCGGAGTGCAGAAAATAATAACACTCGTATGGTTAATGTTTACACTTAACAGCGCCCCCTTCAATGTTCTTTGGTAATAATATATAATATTATCTTTAAGATTTCATTGAAATTTGAATCAACAAAGGGATGTTTTAAAAAAGAAGCGCAATCAACTTTCTGTACATTTTCTGTTTGAAAATATTCAAAATAATTTAAAAACTCATTATGGGCTAGTTTTCCTTAAGTATCTTCGGGGAAAATTTTCATCATTTTAATCCTCTTTCTTTAATTAAGTCAAGGTGGAATTAATTCCAATTAATAATTAAGACTCTTTAATTCTTTATGCATAGTAAAACATCTATTGTGATATTACCCAGGCATTTTTCTGCATAAAATTTGGTGATAGCGTGCTTTGTTTTGGTAATGTAACTAAAAGGTCTCAGTTTTATAAGAAACGCAAAAGAACTGCGAAATTTACCAAATTTACTGTAACTGATTCAAATATTTAAGCTAGTTCAAAATTCTTATTGAATATTTTAAGTTGGCATATTGTATGGCTTATCTGGCAGTCTAGCATCTATGTTTTCTGAAATCTGTTGCTTTCGACAAAATACACGATTCGGATAAAAAGTATCTCTCGCATCATCGCTAGTATCAAATGACATTTCAACTTCTCTTTAGTAACCTACTTCAGCATCTTAATAAACTAAGCTGTTTTACTTATTTAAGTTGTCTGATGCGTTAAATGCACAGGGACTTAGTAACTTATAATTACAATAAAGTGGAAAATTTCTTCTTTTGAAAAACATTGTCTGAACAATTATCTAGTGATCAATCAATCAATCATTTACTAAAAGGGAAACTAGCGGTTAAAGATCTGATCTTTAAAAAAAATAAATTGCATTTAATTATTTTACTAAAGTATTGACATCTTGTAACAACATCCTTATAATTTTGCTTAAAATAAACGAGTATTTAGAAATTTGGTTTATTTCAAAACATATTTACTACTAGCTGATTGAAGCACCAGAATGTGTGTGTTTTACATACACAAATATATTTTAAAAAGTTGTACACAAAAGAATTGTTGTTGCCGTGTGTTTCAACCTGGGATACACATGAAAGACGAAAGATAGATGAATAGAAACATACAATACAGACACAGAAGCAGGGACGTCTTAACGCATGGGTAAACTGGGCCTCGCCCTCGGTGGCCTTGTTTCGTTCTCGGCTCAGTTTTAATACGATCTTGATCCGGATAATTTTAATGGCCAAATATTATTCTAATACATATTCTCAGAAAAACAGGAAATTTCAAACTGCATGTCAATTGGCAAAAGAGGCAAGACTGTATTATTATGTGATGACCATTGTCCATGCCTAGGCCTAAGCCTAATACCATAAACAATTACTCAAATCATTTAGTCAAATTGTGGTCATCGGTTGAGTCAGTTTGTAAAATTATGAATAGAGTGCACATTTATTTGTTTCAAATTACCATTTGCACTAGTATTTGATACTAGTGCAAATGGCTCTATATATATGCACATGCTATATATACTGCCTACTTTGAAAGATCACAGATAGGATCTACTTTTGCATAGGAATCCAGGGCCTAAAAAAATTTTTTCTTTGTCCAAGGCCTCAAAAAGTCTTAAGACGTACCTGCACAGAAGAACATAGACTTTTATTACAAACGATGATCCCAGTATAGAACCGAAGGAGTGTGCTGTTTTCCATTCAAGAAGGCAATCCATTTCAGGTGAAAGTCCGAATTCTTTTCCTGAAAATACATCAATGCCTTAGTTGGAATTCGAACCCGAGCCCACTCGATTACAAGCCGAGTGTCATAACCACCATACTAGGTGGGGCAGTCACAAACGAATTATAAAAGTTTAAATCAAATGGTTGACATATTTCTTAAGAAATTTCTAGTATCTAGTATTAGAGAATTGAATTTTCGAATTATATCTCGATAGATCTCTTTAGGAACACCATGACAATGAAATATCAATCTTTAAAATTTATTAAACTAAAAATTCATAAATTTAGAATCCATCCGAAACAAAAATAGTTTTAAGAATAAATGTTTTGTGAAAAATCATAATACAAACGTATTTTTTCAATGGCGTATTATCTGGACTCATTTAAGGTACATAATAATGTTATCTTTTCCATTAGCTAATGAGTGCGCGCTTTAGATTTAAGATTAATTTTGTATAATATTTGGTTATTACTAGAAAAAAGAATATATTTGTCATAAATTTTTTACGGAAAACTTGAAATTAAGACAATTTTTTACCTAGAAAATGCTGTATGTACATTAATTGACAACTAAAATGAAGTCTTGTGAAAAATTGTTAAAAAAGGTGAATAATGATTCGTTACGAATTATTTTGAAAAATATGATTATGTACTGAGTTTTTTCTTCGGAAATGGTGCATTATTAAAAATAACTTTTCCTCTAAGTATTTCGTCTTCAATGAATAAAGGAATTGTGTGGAATATGCTCAAATCCTCTATTGGGTTTGAAGGTCGTATCAAAATGTTTGAGTTAATAATTTCTAACAGATATTCAAGATACATTTAGTGCAATGTGTAAACGAGGAAATGAAATGCAATAAACTGTTAATTATAAATCGTAGGCCTCTTTCCCATTTGAAAGTGCTAAATTGTAATTATTAAAATATTGAACTACAAAAAGATATTAAAATATACGAGTATCTTACATTATTATCCTTTGCGTGAAAAGTTTTTTTTAATAATAAATATTTTTCAAGAAGAAAAATAATATACGAAAGCACTTCTTTAACATAAATCGACTGGAAATATATCTATATTCTTACATGAAAATATTAGAAAATAAAATACAATACTTTCCTTTTTTTTCTTTCTTTGCTTCTTCAAAAATTAAAAGAAATCCATAATCTTTATATCTTGTTTTCCTAAAGTATTCAAATTTTAAGTATATTGCTACGTTTATTTTGTTTTATCTTTTTTGCAATTTTCGGGTGAATTTAAAATACTTAGAACAGGAGACGAAGTTATTTTAGGAAGTCTTTGAATTGGTTAAATGCTGGTTTTTTAATAAATAAAATATCACCGATCGTTATATTGTCGTCAGTTTCCTTAAACACTAACAAATAAAATAAAAAAAATTAAGTCAATTCCTACTTTGAATATAGATGAATAGAAAGTATTTTATTAATGATTGAAAATTTGAATAAGATATATTACGTAGATAAATATATATATTGAGGGAGAGAGTGAACTAATAGTAGGAATTGAAAAAAAGAGCATGATTTGTCGCCCTTGTTATAACAATGCACACCCGGTTTGGCTGAAAAACAGGTTTCCAACGCCTTCTTTTGTCTTTGTTTTAACAGTTACATTGTTAGAACAATAGAGACAAATCTAAGTTTGTATCAAAAACCGGTAATTAATCAAATTAATTAATTAATATTTTAAAAAGGTGTATTAACATCAAGTGTCATGCACTACAAGTTAAAAAAAAATTATTTGAGCTTCATTAGGTGAATAGAAAGTATTTTATGAACGACTGAAAATTTGAACAAGATAAATATATAAATAAATATATAGAGAGAGTGAGTTAATAGTAGGAATTGAAAAATTATATCCCTCGGATCAACATAATAGCATAAAATGTTTCCTATGGATAAAAATAACGTAAAATATTTCAATTCAAAGGTAAACACATTATGGTTAAGAAGAAATCAACAAAACACATACGCATTAAAAGTACACCATATATACATAGAAACCATAAATTCCCTTTCAGGTTCCCATTTTAACACATAGAAACAATGCCAATGAAATTCCTGAAAAATGAAAGCTTGATTAAAACTATTCATTACAATAACTGCTTGAAAAATCAACGTTGAAGTTGCTATTACACACCGGCTTAGCTAGTCCTGAGTAGGCCTTGTATCAAAATTTCTTGGATGCTTTGTTGGGGTCACTTAACATGTTACAATGGACTAAATTCATGTGACGTCATTTTCACATAACTGAGACACGTGTTTTCGGCCAATCAGTTCATAAATTAATGTGATGTCATAATTATATCATAAATATAATCACGCGTTTACAGCCAATGAGGTTAATTCATGTGACGTCATAGTCACATGATAGTGAAAGCCACGTGATTCTAGCCAATCAACTCAGAAACTCATGTGACGTCATAGTCACACGATAAAAACTATCTTGTGTTTCCAACTAATCAGTTCACGCGCTCCGGTGTTGCCAAGTTTTGCTCTTTGCAGAAACTTTCTCTTAAAAAGTACATATGTATACAAAATGCATTTTATTTAAAAGTATAAGCATAAATTACGACTCTTTTGAATTTAAAAAAAACTTTTTGAAGAAATTTTTTTCTTTAACATTTAAACAACTTTACCCAAATATGAAATTTGAAATTTTATCAGTTTTACAAATAGAACAACAAGTACAATTAGTTTAATGTTCCTTTTGAATTCAATGGAAAACACGTGTTTGTTTTTATCATGTGACTTCATGAATCAAGCCCATTAGTTCAGATGCTTCACTGTTGCCAACTTTTGTCTTTTGCAGAAATTTTCTTTTAGAAAATACTTATTTGTCAATGATATAATAATGCACATAGTTAAACAAAATGCACTTAATTTAAAAGTATTCGTATAATGTAAGTATTTTTTTTTTAATTTTGAAAACAGTTTGAAGAATTTTAACACGTGAACTCTTTACCCTATCATCCAAATGTTATCTAAACTTTACAAGTTGAACAACTAGTATGTCAATTTTTATTTAATGGGAAACACGTGATTGCCGTTATCACGTGATTATCATGAATTTAGTTCATTTCTTTCCTTCATATGTTAGGATCCCCATTTCATTGATACGGCGGTAGCTACATTCCTGGAACTATATGCCATGTGAAAGATAAGTTATTCTTATTTAAAACATCTAAAAGCAGAACTAAAAAATTTGTAATTTTCTACTTCTAGATAAAATTATATATTATATTAATAGTTCCAAGGGGACCATACATTATTTAAATATATATTCTCTTATAGAATTTACTGAGTTAATTGTATAGAACAGGAATGGCTAACTATTGGCCCGCGTGCCATTCATAGCACGCGGTACAATGTTTTGGGCACTCCAGCGATCAACTCATTTTATTTACAAATAACAAAGTTCACTATGAAGTATTACGGACAAACGCCAGTGATCACGGTGCAGCGGGGAGCACAGTTGTTTGTTATTGTCTTGCCTTAGTTACTTCGTGGACTACAATTGCTTATGATGCAAATTTTGTCTACGCATAGCATTGTTTATTTAATTCACACATCTTTATTTTAAAGTTTATTTTAATTATATTTACGATTTTTAAGTGTTATTTAACATGACAAGCTCAGCAAAAGAATAAAAAGGGCAAGATAGTAAGTGTAACAGAGAATTTAAAATTTGATGGATCTAGAAATATGGCATTATATTAGTAAAGGCGACAAAGCTGTGTGTGTTTAATACTCTGAAATAGTGGTACGCAGAGCATATCGTACGTAAATTGGCATTTTGAAACAATTCGCAAATCCTCTTGTCAAAAAAGTGAACATCAAAAATCATTAATTGGTTAAAAACCGATTGTGTGTGTGTGTGTCAGATGACTCCAATTGAGTATGCATTCTACTAAAATTAATATATCATACGTAATCCTAATACAATCTAGTTCTCTTCTATAATCTGCAACAACAGAACTCGCACTAATGTTTATTTTAATTTGAATTACACGTATAACTAAAACATTTATAGATAGGGGGTATTTTTCCTAGTAAACAGTTTTGTGTTCTTAGTGTTTAGTTTTATTATTTTTCCAATAATCCCAAGTCAAAATTATTTGGACGGCATGTCTAAACCTCATTAAATACTTCTTTAGAAAAAAATGGCACATTGTTCCATAAAGGTTTACCACCCGCGGTATAGAATGCCGTGGTACCTCCTTCTTCGGGGTGAGATGTATATTATGTTCATTAGTTTGATTCCCGGAGAATCAGAGTGCAGCATGGGTGAAGAAGCTATTAAATCGAAATGATTATCACAAGATTGGCAATACAGTTAATAAACGAGTCAAGATAAACGATAAAAGTCAATTATACTTGAATGAGCTGCAACCTCTCGGACCCTACAAAACAAAAATCCTCTGTAATCTTGTATTATAAAAGTGGCCATGACAATATTATTCTAGAGCGAATCAGCGTGGCAGTATCGTCCACAAACATCTAACCTTATCTCGGCGAATGCTGAATATCATTGGGAAATAGAATGCGAAGCGTTCCTGACGCTGACGTTGACGTCTCTGAGATACGGAACGCGAAGCGTTCCTCAATCCCATATCAAAATTGTGGATGTGGTCTGATGTTGAAGGGCCTGGCTGAGAGTGAGTGTCCTTATTGGTTGTTGGATCACGGCAAGGAGGCGTGGCTATTAGATCAGTGTGGGTCGTATCTTCGGTTTCGGCGGGAATGTCCTGAAGAGAGCTGCGTGGGATTGTTGTGATTGGTCCATGGCACTGGGAGAGTAGGCACCCTATTGGTGGCACTGATGCGTTGGAACTGTACAAAAAGGTGGGTCTAGAATACTAGCCTGTGTGGGATTCCAAGAAGGAATTTAAGTTTAAGAAATTAAAAAATAGAAAAATTAAAGAGAGAGAAATTTAGCAAAATACATGGTCACTCGCCACGCGGAGAGTGACTAATTTAATTATTAGGGGGATAATAGGAGTCTAGAAGTATCCTTCTAGGTCTTTTTACATCTCGCTCTGGGTAGTAGTTATTAAGTCTTTGTATATTTTCGTTATCAATATTGGGAAGAATATTGAATAAGGAAATAGCCAGTTTTTGGATATATGCTTTAAGGGCGAGAACTTTAATATCTTTATAAATTAATGAATTTTTAGTATATCGAGCGAAGCGTTCCTCCATCCCATATCTGAAAGTATTGGGGCTCTGATGTTGAGTGGCCTTTATAGAAATGGAGCTTCCTGATTGGTGGACACAGAAGGAGAAGAGGGAGTGGCTAAGATGGCTGGTTTCGTCGGTATCAAAAATTGCACTGAAATTTCATGATAAGCAAGCGAGAGACTCGTCTGCTATTGGTATCTAACCTTATCTACGATCTTCAGTAGCCCAGACAGAAGTTTTTCGAGGTGGGTGAGAAAAGGAGTCGAGAGTCAAAATCCAAAATTTTTGTAGCGTACCTAATACGCTACCAAACATATTCTTTTGATTTTATTGATTGTTGGGAACAAAAAGCCCTAAAAATAAGTTATGGAATAAACAATTAACATTAATTAATAAAACAAATTATCAATAATAAATACTTAATTAAATTACTTAATTATGGTTACTAAATTATTTAATTTATATACATAGGATTATTACATTATTTACAAGGGATTAATCAATTAGGAAAAAAAGTCATGAATGAAGAGGGTGGGGGTCCGGACTCATGGACCTACCCACCCTTGTGGGCGTCACTGATCCATACATTCACTTATTCAAGATGGCTGTCAAAGAGAGTTTCAATAGTCTTCTTTGTAGTGTTGAGTATCTTTTATCCAGTGCTCATTGAACAGCGTCATGAAGGTTAATTAAAACAAATTTTATAAAATGTTTATTTTTAAAAAGGGGTTCTATTAATCTTTTTTATCATTAATTTCTTCTCATTTCTAATCTATGCTTGCCATGAAGGATTTAGTCCAGTGATTCTCAAAGTGGTAAATATCGACTTCAAGGGGTCTATGACGACCTGTAAGGGGTAAGCGTCAGTGAAAAAAATAATCTGGGGGTCTATGAGGTGTAAATGGGGACTACGATAGTGGTTCTCATTAAACCAGATGACAACTTTAATTTTAAAAGAAACTTTAATCAAATGTAAACCACATTATTTATTTAACAGATTTATTTTCTTAATTTAATGAGTTTGATTTTCAGTTGCAAGGATCACATCATTTCAGCGTTTCTTGTCAGAATTAAGTCACTGGAGTATAATATTAGACGTCCTGAATTTTTCCAGTGATTTGTCAGAGACAATCTGCCAGGAACATGACGTTTTAACCTACGTTCAACATTTTTAGGTTTGAGAATGTTTTGACTATACCACAGAAGGCAATGAATTAATATGGTCACATTGAAAAAATTACAAATGTCAGATTACAAGAACAACTGATAGAATTAGGCAGTAACGAATATCTGAAATGAATATCAGTAATTTTGGAAGCACCGTAATGGATGAAGCACCAGATTCATCTATCCCATTAAAAGCATTTGTTTGTTGCTCAGTCATTATATGTAAGTTATTTTGTATATTAATTAAATTTTAATTCAATTAACTCACATGTGTGTGTCTTAAGTTTCCCTACAGTAAGAAATTTAAATGTTTTAAAGTAAGCAATTCTATATTAGGTGTCAAAAAGACATTTATGTTGAGGAATTTACAAAAATTCAATATTATGTAAGTAGGGGTTCTGCTCAAAACCTAAAAACATCGCAAAAATCTACGAGGCAAAAAATTTTGGGAACCTCTGATTTAGTCTATCAAGTGCAGTAATACCCCGGATTTAAACAGGATAGGTGGGACTGAGTGATCACCGCATAAATCCAATTCGCGTAAGTGGGGGTGTCATTTGACATATAAATATATATAAGAGGTTTTTAGTAGGGACTGGAAACGAAAGAAAATTATAATTTAGGAAAAAATGTTTAGTAAAATCGTGTAACGTCGTGAGTAGTTAGCAAACAAGAAAATTTGTCACAGCCTCTTTTAAAATTAAAGCAGTATTTATTTGCTTCATAGGTTACTAAAAAGTCCAATAAATATGCCAAGCCGGGCGGACAGTCTATTTCCCGGGAGTTCAATCCTTTTTCCGAAAGGCACTCGCTAATCCCTTTTCCTTTTAGGGCTCCTCTCTAGTTTTCTCCATCCAGGGCTCTACATCAAGTTTTCCATCCAGGGCTCTATCTCGGTCTCCCTCCAGGGCTACATATCTGTCTCCCTCCAGGGCTCTATATCTATCTCCCTCCAGGGCTCTCTATCTGTCTCACTCCAGGGCTCGATATCTCATCAAAATCAACCCCTTTTAAACACCAGGGGCGGATCCACAACACGCCCCTCGTCTTTCTCATTGGCAGGCCAAAAAAAGGTCTGCCCTCGTCCCCGGGCCACATTCGTCTCCTATTTGTGCGGCAAACACAAACACATTCCTGGTCTGTCTGGAAATTAAGGGCACCATAATTCTCATCTAACTTCTGAACACCCTTATTCATCACACCACCTGGGTCTTATAACCCCATTCTTTCGGCACTGGCCGAGGCGACAGGATTCTTTCATACAGGCTTTGCCTATATGTCAACCTATTGTCACCGGCTCTCTTTGGATAGTGTAACTTTCAGACTCGATGTCGGCGTTTGTCCGAGGTCAGACAATAAACAATGACCACATGGCCACGTGCTCTTGTCACCTAAAGTCTGTTTGGAGCCATAAAACTTCACATGAATAGAAGGGTGAGGTTCACCTCAATCGAAGACGTCACAAACGTAATAATTTTATTTTATCCCTTGCTTTGATGAAAATAATACTCTCTTCTCTGGAGTAACTGTTTTTTTTTAAAATTGTAACCCTTTTTCAATTAAAATGATGCCTTCTGTCAAATTCCCGACAGTCATTTAATCTTCTGATTGAACTGGGTCTAAAGACTTAAGTTCTTGAATGTCTTGTTCTTTCTCATGCATCTCCATGAGCTCATCAATTATCAGCTCCTGATTGTGAGTGCATCATCAGTTCTTGAATGTCCTTACTACCCACTTCCAAATTTATTTGCCTGGTAAGATTGACAACTTCTTCAATCAAACTACGAATTTCGTCAGGCTCTGCTCTGATATTGTCTGAGTTTCAGCGATGGGGAGGGGGGAATGAATCGATGAGATTTGAAAATCGCGTAATCGGGGTAGCGTAAGCAGAGGTATTACTGTACACTAAATAGAGCTTCCTTAAATGATTTTGTTTATAATTTTAAGGCAAGGGTAGCATAAGTGGAGGTATTACTGTACACTAAATAAGGCTTCCTGAATGATTTTGTTTATAATTTTAGCAGAGGGTAGCTAGATAATGGAGCATTACTGAACTAAATAGAGCCTAAATGATTGTTTATAATTTTAAGGCAAGGGTAAAATGGAGTATTACTGTACACTAAATAAGAGCTTCCCTTAAATGATTTTGTTTATAATTTTAAGGCAAGGGTAGCATAAGTGGAGGTATTACTGTACACTAAATAAGAGCTTCCCTGAAATGATTTTATTTATAATTTTAAGGCAAGGGTAGCTAGCATAAGTGGAGGTATTACTGTACACTAAATAAGAGCTTCCTAAATGATTTTGAATATAATTTTAGCAAGGGTAGCAATGGATGTATTACTGTACACTCAAATAAGAGCTCACATAAATGATTTGTTTAATTACTAAGGCAGTAGCATACGTGGAGGTATTACTGTACACTAAATAAGAGCTTCCCTTAAATGATTTTATTTATAATTTTTTAAGCAAGGGTAGCTAGCATAAGTGGAAGGTATTACTGTACACTAAATAAAGCTTCCTTAAATGATTTTGTTTATAATTTTAAGGCAAGGGTAGCATATGGAGGTATTACTGTATACTAAATAAGAGCTTCCCTTAAATGATTTTGTTTATAATTTTAAGGCAAGGGTAGCATAAGTGGAGGTATTACTGTACACTAAATAAGAGCTTCCCTGAAATGATTTTGTTTATAATTTTAAGGCAATATAGCAATATTCAATAAGTTTGGAGGTTCGAATCTAAAAAATAATTCCGAGTTTTTCCAAGTACAGCTACTTCACGTGTGGGCAATAATTGTTTTTGCTCGAGAATCACATTGTGGACTCGAGGGTACTGAAGAGCAGCACCTTTTTTAAAATGATTGTATTCATTATTTGAGTCGTTTTCTTCGACAGTGGTATAAGTCTATTTTATATTACATGGAGATATTTCCCATTTTCAAAGTACTTATATTTGTAATTTCATTAACTACGTAAATTTATGCTTACAAAATGATGAAAATTTTGAAGAATTTTTTGGGGTACTGTTCATAGACAAACAGATCACAGAAGATTGCATTTAATACAATAATAACTAACTTTTTGTCAAAAATGGACTTAAACCACTTTCAAAGAAAATGGCTCATTTGACTTTGCATTTCAAATGCACGATAAAAATCCATAAATTTAAGTGAAATAAAATAGTCGCAGTTTTCTTCAATTTATTTAATTTACAAATTTCATATCAATATCTACAAACGCATTTAATTTTTAGAATTAGTTTAATGAGATAAATGTGTGTCCCCTATCATACATTCCAATTTCCCATTTCTACATTTTTTTTTTTATGTCAAGAATGAAGATCGCTTGTTGGAACTCTCATTACAGCCTTTAAGTTAATGTCAGCCAACTTGAAACTATATTTACTCTTGTTGATCTTCATACAAGAAAAAATTGACTTAAAAATATACGTTAGACTCACATGCAGATAACATTTTCTGTTTATTTGTTTTTCTGACTGTCTTGGTGGGCTGCAAAACTATCTTTGAGGGCCGCAATATGCCCATTTCTGAGCTAGTTAGAGCAACTCGGCGAATGATTGTTGAAATAGAACTTGTATTTAAATTTTTTTTTCTCAAAAGGGCTGAATTTTTTAAAATATTTTAAAACTTTAAACAGAAAATGTTTCTCAAACTATTTGAGTTACATCTTGAGTTCACAAAATTCACAATATTTTTTTAATGTATAAAATCAGAATAATATATACAGTAGAACGTAGTTTTTCCGAATCGATTAAGACCGGACACCGTTAGGATAAGCGATTGTTCGAATAACCGAAAACCGAATGCGATCCATGCAGTATATGAAACCGGACAATATACGAATTTTGAAAATCATCACATGCGGGAAACGTGCTTGAAGAAAAAGCAAAATAGGTGCAGAATGTCGCAATTTTACCTTTATTTAGTGGTACCTTTATTTTACCTTATACAGTGGAAAATAATCACTTATTTTTCACTGTACAATTGTACACCTTTCGTTTTTTCGCTGCAGTGTCTCTGATTCTACTGCAGCAGTAGTTGAGTTGGACAGCACTCTGATTGCTGTTTGTACTACTCCATAGCTATTTCTAACGCAGAAAACGCGCCAGCATTTGATAGACCCTTGCTACTTTCATTGTTGTTGTTGTTGGCCTCATCTTGATCGGTTTAACCGTCAACAGGGTCAGGATTTTCTTGCACGAAGTCACAATCTCGTCATCATTTAGCATTTAAAATCAACAGTCTTCTGCAGTTTCTCGGCCATTTTGTGCCAGAAATTGTTCACTTTCCAACATTATAAAACTGAGCTAGAGACGCTCCACTTTCTCCCTTCGCGACACGGTTCAATATTTCAAGTTTTGTGTCTATGTTCAAGACGTTGTGCTTCCATTTTGAATTCAAAGCCATAGCAGTTCACAATTCATCAAAAGAGCACGTATACACCCCCTCACTTGGAAACAAACTGACCTAATATTCCGCGCAGATGATTACCAAATCACACAACTGAAATTCCCCAAATATCCCTGACCTTGGGTTTTCCCGTCACTTTGTGATACAGCCCCCTTTGGTGACCGTATCTTTGATTGTCAGCGTGAGCTAGAGGTGTAGGATTTGTAAAAGGAATAGACATTTTAAATTCTTAATATGACTTTATTAAGAATAGAACTTAAATGTCTAACAATTTAGATAAATTTAAATGAGTGAGGATCTAGAATGAATGAACACACAGTGATAGTTAAACCGAATCACGTAATTTAGACCACTTTCTCTAAGTTATAATTATTTTCCGCCTACTCTTACTTCTAATAATATTACAAGTCCTAATATCAAATAATCAGTCCTACCTTAATCCAACTAAGATTCGATTTCTATATGGAGACGTCTGGGCACGCTTGCAATGGTATGCACCTTGTATTACTGGTTTACTTTCCAAGTAACTTCACCAGTGGCTGTCAATTAACGCTTGTATCTCCTCAAACATAATTTCCCCCAAATTGCCCTCCTACTTACTGAAACTTCTATTCTTTTAAAAGCTATCTTATTTGCATTTCTTGTTCACATTTCGCTTCTTGGGTTTTGGTTGGAAAAGAGTTGCCATTAATCTTGGCCACCAAAGAACCCAGAGGTTATGTTAAAGAAAATACGCGTGAGCCCGTCACAGCTTTTGGCCTCACGCAAAACAACTGTTGAGTATTGCACTGTTCGAAAACGTATTCATATACAATACATGCAATTGACAAAAAAAAAACTGGTTCGGATAATAAACGTTCGGATAAACGACTTTATACTGAAAATAGAACTTTCATTGAAATTCCTCACCTAAAATTTTTAGCTTCTTGACCAGAAAGGGGAAACTACAATTGAAAATATATATTTTTTTTACTTAAAAGAATTTCGAAATTAGAATCTTTGTTTTCATATTCTCGACAAAATAAAAATTCTTGTCTCATTCAAATATTCTTTTTGTATTTTTATGTTTGGTCAGATGAAGAAAGTACCCGAAACCATTTCGTGATAACCTGGGACTCAGTTTCTAGCATTTCTTGCTGCAGGACACGTAATGTATGATTTACGCTAAGTCTGAAGCAGAATTGAATTTAAATATTCATGAGTGGAATACCGATCAAGTTCTCTATATATCTTGCTGATGGAAAAGGTTATCAACATAAGAGCTGAGCTTTTAAGTCGTGACAAGCAGAGAGGTTCACACTTCAGCACATTTTACCTTTGGAAGCGATTGATTTGTAGGGAGAAACTTAAATTTATAAAATGCATTTAAATTTAGTTGAATCAAGAATCGGAAATAGTATTTGTTTTCTGTGGAAAGCAAACTCCCCACACTCGGAAAGACGGGAAATGCATTTATTTTGATAAAGCACAATTTATTACTGAAAAATGTGAACAGTTACTTCACAAATTTTCTATGAATTCTAATTTCTTTTTCGAATTTTTTGCGGAAAAAACATACATTAATCATCCTTATTTGTTAAAAATTCTCGAATGAATATTCCATTAGTGTTATATTCGAGAAGAGAAAACAAATTTTGAATTATATAAATGAATTTTTATAACAGGACCGAAGTAATTGAAAAAAAAATTGTTTTTTGATAATTTTATATTAAAACATTGCTTTCAGTTTATAAATGATAGTTGCTTTCTAGAAATCAAACATTCTTTTAATAATGGCTGCTTTGATAATTAAAATTTTGCAAAATTTATAGAAGACTGAAATCCGTATGGCAGTAAAATTAAATAATAATGACAATGTGTTCATTTTTATATGTATGTGCTTGTTTTTAAAAATAATTCCTATATTCAGTTTGTGACGGCTCACGCGTCCTTTCTCTAACATAACCTCTGTGTTCTTTGACGGCCACGATTAATGGCAAATCTTTTCCAACCCAAATCCAAGAAGTGAAACGAAGGATAGATGCAAATAAGATAACCTTTAAAAGGACAGAAGTTTTAGTAAGCGCGATGGCAATTTAGAGAAAGTTCAGTTCAGAAAAGGTAGTAGCGTAAATTGACGGCCAAGAATCACGGAAATCTCGCCATTCATTCAAGGTACATACCATTGTACTCGAGCCTAGATGAATATCTGAAGTGAATTGGACGGTTGCTTAGAATTAAAGGTAGGAAGATTATATTCTGAATGCGAATATATTATTAAGATTGAGAGTAGGCGGATATAATATAATTATATAGATAAGTGATCCAATTGCGCGATCTGTGTTAACTACGGCTACGTGTTTTGGTTTATTCTCACTTAATACGTTTGTTCGATATATAAGTAGTTTAAGTTAAACTCTTAATAAAAGTCATATTAAGAATTCTAAAATGTCTCATCATTTCGAGAATCCCACACCTCTTGCTTACGCTGAAACCCCACTATATGGTCGACAAAGATCGACCATATCACAAGTTTGTTTTGTATTAAAGTTTAGAACGCAATTTCAGAACAGATTTGTGTAAAAGTGTATGTCACCACTTATTCTTAATGTGTATATATACATGAGCAGGGCTCTAGCAATTTTGCCGCCCCGGACAAAAATGAAAAATTGCCACCCCTCTCTCCAAAGCAAAAAACAATAATTAAAAAGGATTACTTGTTCACATAGATACACACACACAAAACTTGAATAATTCTTGCGAACAAAAAGGCAGCATAACAATATTATATATATGTATATATATACATATTATTTTAAGTCAAATATAAAATAATTCGAAATTAAGGACATAATTATCTGCTATTAATTTTAACAAGTAAAATGTAAGAGAAAGAATCGCCATTTCAGCATACCAATTTCTTCTAAAAAGAGTCCACTGATGGTGAGGATCACAAACGTCTATTTTACCTTATAGTAACCCCACTCTAAACTAAAATAAAACATCTCTCCTGTGAGTCTCTGTCTACAAAAAACTCTTATTGTCCTCAGATAGCTAACTCCGGACGTCGTATGGGAGAAAGAAATGTCCATAGTGACCTCCTCCGGGATGGGGAGAAAGTCACTAGTGAAAGATGAGTAAACATATAAAAAGTTCACGTTTGAACAAAAAATCCCGCACTGAACTCTTTAGTTTCAACATAAAAAAAAGCTGACATTAAACATACGAAGTATAAAATAAGGAAGCATGATACAATAAATGGAATACCAAATTGACACCCAATAGTATTTCAGAAAATATGTCAAATTTTTTGTACCAAAAGAAATACATTTTTCAAATTCAATCCAAATACCGTCCTTAAAATTTGCCGCCCAGGGCAGGGATCCGGTTTTTCCGGCCCTAAAGCCGCCCCTGACACGAGATCATCAAGAAAATAAAGTCTGTTTAGAGTTACACAAAATGAAAAACACAATATTTACTACAAAAACAATTTTATTACATATTTGTTGTGTGTGTGTGTTCTGTTATATATTACAACTTTGTTTCCTGCAGGAGATGGAATTTTTCAGGATGATAATGCTCCTATCCATGCTACGGGACTTGTCCAATCATGGTTTTATGAACGCGAGGATGAAGATTAATGTCTACCTTTGCCCACACAGTCACCCGTCTTCAATATAATTGAATCACTGTGGTCTGCTTTAGAACGTTCTGTACGAAATCGATATCCTCCACAATATATCTATGAAGAATGGTAGAATATTTCTCTAAATATTCAACACTTGTATGAATCGATTCCTTGCTGAATTCAAGCTATATTACATACCAAAGGCAGTCCTACACCATATTGATTTAGTATTCTTTATAAATCTAAGGTGTTTCCATTGTTTTGATAACCAACTGTATTTAATGCACACATTAACAGTTGTTCTAATCAACTACAAACGATAAATTCTTCCTTTATCGTTCAAAATCAATTTATGCATAGCGTACGCATATCAAAGAAAATAAATCTGTAAAAAAAAATAAAACTTTTTAATTTCAAATGAAGATGGTATCTGTGAAGCTACTTAAATACTAGTTAATTGAAAATTTATAAATTAAAAGCAAGTTGGAAATTAAAAACGAATAAACGTCTACTTATTTCCATTATCCATTTGCTACTTTCTAAATATAGATCATTCGATTATTGACGAATGTTCTATTAAAAGTAATGGAACTTATCTTTCTTTCAGAGAGAGCCGATTGCGCGTTGTAATCGACAAATAAACGTGAAAACAAAATGTTTTTCGCATTCTGTGAAGTTTTCCATCACCTTCGGAACAAAAGACCGCCATTCGAACATGGGAATTCCGAAGCCCTCATTTTTGGCGTTCCTTCACCTGTGATGATGAAACATCAGGGGGTGATCAATGGCCAGAAATGATGGGAATGCGAGAATGGAAGTGAAGAATTACACGATTTAATGAAAATGCCTTTTGAGAAATGTTTTCTCATCAGTCTGCTGAAAGTCAACTTCGGTGCCATTTTTGTTCGTGTTCCGTTTTGAGCATCGAGATGGCTTTGAAAGGTTCCTAATGTAGATGTGCTTAAAATGAGGTATGGCTACTTTGATCTTGTTCAAATTAGTTACAAATTTTACTAGAAAAATGTTATTGAACACAGACGTTTAAATAAATTAAAAGTAAAAAACTTTTTAAAAACAAGCTTTTATTTAAATGCTCTAAAACAAGAAAAAAAATAAACTTTTATCTTAAAACTTTTTTGCTATCAACTTATAACGTCATTAAACAATTTATAATATAAAAGCTTGTCGCGCGAGATTTAAGTACTCGTATTTACTTAGTTTGAAAATTTTAAAACTTAAAATCAATCAGATAAATTTATTTAATTTGCTTTTTTATCTACACAGGTAAAACTCACGACAAGCTTTTATATCATAAATTGTGTAATGACGTTATAAGTTGATAGCAAAAAAAGTTTGAAAAGAAAAGTTTATTTTATTTTTTTTGAGCATTTAAATAAAAGCTTGTTTTAAAAAAAGTTTTTTACTTTTTATTTATTTTTTACTTTTGAGTTATCGCTGTACAGGTTTCTCAGTCTGTTCATCTCATGCAACGCATCATTGCTGCAAGGTCCTTTGCCGGTTAATTATCAACAGGCTAGCTCAGGGGTACTCAATCTTTTTTCCGCCAGGCCATGTACATATGATAGATGTTTCATTCGGGCTGCAACAGGAGTGATAATGGGGGATAAACACTGTAAGAACAAAACAACATTGTACAAAGCAAAATTAATCAAAATATTAAAACTGATTTTTTTTGCTTATACTGATACCTTATTAAAAACGAAAAACACAATTTTTTTTTTAAATCCGTCATTTTAAATCAATTTTTTCAATCTTTGTGCAGAATTTGGATAATACTATTCTACAAACGAAAAAAAAAGTTTCGTGTGATTATTTTTAAAAATCACGATGTGATTATCTTTAAAAATCACGAAGTTTTAAAATGTTTTATTAAAAGTTCGAGTATTTTTTGAAAAATCGTAAAAAAGTTTTCAGCATTTTATTTTTTTAAATGACGGATTCTAAAAGAGAAAAGCTTGAACTTTCTTAGTGCAGAATATAGAACCATTAACACAAAAAAAAAATTCATACAGAACTATTTAGAAATAATTTTCATGAAAACGCATCGATTTTTAGGAAAAATCGTAAAAAATAGAAAATATTATTACTTTTTAAAAAGAATTTTACCGTGTCGTGGCGAAATAAATTATCTTTTGCGATTACGTAATTTTTTTCCCCTCAGTTTGACAGAAAGAGTAAGATGGCATTTTAAAAAAGGTTGAAAAATCGGAACTTCTTTAAGCTCAATCCGATAAGAATCTTGGCAGAATAAAAAGCTAACAGGGGTAAAACAATTTTAAGATTTTTAATTAATATCTTTTTAATGAATTGCGATATCGAAATATAAATGGTCAAAACATGCATTGTCATTCAAAATAAACGTGTATACAAAATTTCAGCTCAATCGGTTGAAGACATCAGCTTCAAAATTGAGTTATAAGATTCCACCCGAACAAATTACATTGCAAGTTAAATAAAAGCTTAGCAATAATATACATAAAATAACGTTGGTTACTTTAAAGTTATTTATTCAACAAATTTAGTTAGATACCGTGTATGTTTTGTTCTAATCTTTTGCAACAATTCCTTTCTTTTAAGCATGCGATTGTAACACTCTTAACATATATTGGTTTGCTTAAGATTAGATAATTTATAATTAAACTTTGTTCAAAAATTTTTTACTTGTATTTCTAGTAACTTTTTTATTATTTGCGCATAACTACATTGGACTATGACTTTCCCTCTTATAATGAATAGAAGAAAACCAAAATCATCTGTTCGGACTTATTGTTGAATGTTACAACTTATATATTTCTCTGATTTTGGTATTTGCATAAATTAATAACTTTGGAATATTGAGTAATTGAAAATACGCTCCTTAGTTTAATGTCCAAGTATGCAATATTACACTGACCAACCTTATTGAAAAAACATGTATAATATTTAAATTATTAATTATTATTACTATTTGTATTAACCATATCCATATGGGCCTGCTTTCTGTCAGTGATTATGTTTTTTTCTTTTATCTTAGCACGAATAAAATCAAAGTGTACGTATGTGTTGTGATTGCGTTACAGCGAAGAAAATGCTGCTTGAGGGAAAAAAGACGGTAAAGGGAAAAAAGTAAGACGAAAATCCCTATACCAATGCCCTGATTGCGATGTTGGTCTGTGTGTGGAGTATCATGTTTACACATTTAATACAGCGTTTCTAAAACTGTGGGGCGCTCTTCCCTTGGGGGTCGTGACAACTCTACAAGGCGCGAGTATATTGGAAAGTCAAAAACAAAAGATCATTTAAAAAAACTATTAGTTTATGTAAAGTAAACAAAAAATACGTTCTGACATAATAAAAAAATAAAACCCACATTTACACTGATATGTTACACTTATAATTGTATCAGTGCTACACAATGTATTTTATAATTAATTTTTTAAGAACTTTAATAACTCCTTGTGTGGACCAATATAAAATAAGCAAAAAATTTAATCACTTATCAAACAAATTGTAGGGAAATTAAATTTGAAGGAAAAATTCCATTGAAGAACCCAAAGGAGGGGAAAAGAGTAGGGTGGGAAAAAAAAACAAATAAGGAAAAAATAAATTTCTAAAACTTTGTAAAAGAGTTTAAGTAAAAATTTAAATATATACAAAAAAGATTAGAAAAATATGATCACAAAAATTTTAAAATTTAATACATAAAAAGCATACATTTTTACATCAAAGGCATATTATTATTCAAACATTATAACATAAAAACTTTAAATATTGGGTCAGAAATTGTTTAAACAAAATTTAAAACAAAAATACAGTAATAAAGGGCAATTAATTATGCAAAAACAAAAATTTTTTGAAAATTTTTTTGTTTTGAAAAAAACAGAAAAAAGAGGAGGCCACCCCTATAATTGTTCCCTTTTTGGCCATAGGCAAATGAGTGTATCTTTCGAGCAATTTGTAAAGCAAAGAAAGATGTTAAATTGGACTGCGTCATAGAAGAAAAAAAAAAAAAAAAAAAAAAAAAAAAAAAAAAAAAAAAAAAAAAAAAAAAAAAAAAAAAAAAAAAAAAAAAAAAAAAAAAAAAAAAAAAAAAAAAAAAAAAAAAAAAAAAAAAAAAAAAAAAAAAAAAAAAAAAAAAAAAAAAAAAAAAAAAAAAAAAAAAAAAAAAAAAAAAAAAAAAAAAAAAAAAAAAAAAAAAAAAAAAAAAAAAAAAAAAAAAAAAAAAAAAAAAAAAAAATTTTTTTTTTTTTTTTTTTTTTTTTTTTTTTTTTTTTTTTTTTTTTTTTTTTTTTTTTTTTTTTTTTTTTTTTTTTTTTTTTTTTTTTTTTTTTTTTTTTTTTTTTTTTTTTTTTTTTTTTTTTTTTTTTTTTTTTTTTTTTTTTTTTTTTTTTTTTTTTTTTTTTTTTTTTTTTTTTTTTTTTTTTTTTTTTTTTTTTTTTTTTTTTTTTTTAAAAATGTGAAAGATGAGTTTTTGAACAAAGGCAGAGAAGAAAGGAGGCCCCCCTATATTTTTTTTGGGGAATTCATGGTGTCGTCTTTCGAAGCGAATTTAGTACAAGAAAGAATCAGATGCTTGACATTCTGATCGTCATGGACAAGAACACTGATCAGTAGGCGACAAATTGAAGCGCTTTAAATAGGCTTTAAAGTTTCCATGCCCAGTTAGAAACTGAGTAAGTTTAAAATTAGGTTGAAAGTGCTTAGCCACCTAATTTTAATACTAAGTTAAGAACATGATTAATAACTACTAGTGACTCCGTGGGATTCTCATATATAAAATTATATACAAAAATTATCACTTATCTTGACAAATTGTACGGTTTAGAATTAAATTCTGTGTGAATTGCCGATTAAAAGTTACACGATTCGCTTCCCAATGCCAACTGTTTTCCACGTAGGCGCGCATATGTGATGTATTGGGGTGGAGGAAGGAATAAAAAAAGCAAATAATCGGAAATAAATAAATCCTTCGCAAACATTGTCAAAGTCCTTTTATTGCATTCCTAAAGCTTCAGAATAATTTTATGGATATCAGTCCACAGAAAACAACGCACTTCAGAAAGACGTATATATACGGGCGGGGAAATTAACGCTTTGGTGAGCGAGACGTTTATATACGCCGTAGCACTTAAGAGGTTAAAGTCATATTGTAGTTTTAGCATCAAAGTACAGTATTATTGAGTTCAATACATTGTTATTGTGTATGAGAGGGTGCGATGAAAATTATGATTGAATATTGGGTCACGAATATTGAAACTTTGAGAAGCACTGATTTAATACAAAAAGTAGAGCATTGATTAAATGTGAGTTTCATTCATTATATTTTATTATTATTATTACAAATAATGTCTTATAGAAATTTATACTTTTGTTCTTTGAATGGAATAACTATGACCTTAATAAACAAATCAGGATTTTTCAAAAGGCTGCGGTATCCGAGTGGTTCTGGTCTCGAACTCGTGGCTGGAGTTTTCGAATCGAGGTCGAAACATTATGCCTCTGAAGACCCATAGTGCAAAAGAGCTGAAGTAGATAAAATCTGTCGAGGCTCAAACTCCTCCAAATGGCGTTGTGCAGAAGTTTAGAGAGAGGATTGATAGGTACATAGCCCGTGCGAAATAAATTAAAATTATAAATCCAGATCTTTCAAAGTATTTTTACATGCTTTCATTTGAAACTTCCGTTTTTAAGAATTTTTTAAAAATGCAATGCAGTGGCGCACACAAGAGGGGTGTCTTAGATGTCCTGACACCCCCCAAATCCTTTGATTTTTTTTCGATTGGTTATAATCCTATGTGTATATTTCGTAAAATTTAATAATGTATTTGTTATTAACAGTTAATTTTATTAATTAATGCTAATTATTTATTGAATAATTAATTTTGTATTGTTTTGTTCCTGAAAATTGTGACAAAATCAAAAGAATATGGTGGGCGGCGTATTGGAGCATGATACTTTCGGCCCTGGACACCCTCTTTGAAAATTTTTTGTGTGCGCTATTGATGTAATGGCATGGTCCTCAATAAAGCTTCTTAAAAAAATTAAAGAAAAATTAAAAAGCTTTTTTACTCGTTTCACACTTTTTTTAACAGGAATAAATAGTTATATTTCCTTGCATATATCGAATTTTTTAATTTAATAACTTAAAGAATTTATAAAGGAGTTTGGAGTTGTTTTTCTTTTCTACCTAGTTAAAGCTAGTTTAGGAGCAAACTTCTGTAGTTTCAGATTATTTGGAACAGGTTTTGAAGATTATTTATATCGTTAGTAATTGTATAATTGTTACTAAGTGTTTAAAATGAGTCTAAATCCTTTTCAGTAATAGATCACAGCACAGTGCAATTTATTAAATTCATATACTGGTATTAAAACCGATTAGAATTTTGTAATTTGAGTATTTGTACTGCAATTACGATTTCTAGAGCATTTGAAATTAAATTATTAAATATAGTAGCATTCACAAACATTTAATGGTATGCCTCACCAAGTAGTAATGTCTTGAAGTGAATTAAATTATGAGTTAGTTACTAAGGTTTGGGGGAGGGGGGAATACACACATACTCTTTATCTTCAAGTAAAATTTTTATTTCAATATGGACTGAGGCAACACAAATTTAGGTGAGAAAAACACGTGATACAAAATAAAAATTTAAAAAAAGATATTTTTAAATATTCCAAAATTCTTATCTGATTTAGTTCATAAATATAATAGATTTTTAATGAAAATTAAAAAATATTGAAAAAATGGCTAATAAATAGCGAGATTTGATTTTGTATTAGCTTGCGTGTATTCTAAAGCAGTGTCCCCAACCTTTTTATCGCCACGGACCGGTCAACGTTGGATAATTTTACTGCGGCCCGCTGAGGGGGAGGTCGTTGATTGCTTATATTTTAGATCATCGTTTCTCAAACTGTGAGGCGCGTGCCCCTTGAGGGGCGGGACAACTCTACGAAGGGGTGCGAATGTATAATAAAGTCGAAAACAAAAGATTATTTTTTTTAAAAAAAATTATTAATTTACTGAAAGTAATCAAACAAAATACATTCTGACATTATATATATATAAAATAAAATATACATTTACACTCTAATATATTACACTTATAAATGTATCAGTGCTACACAATGGATTTGATGATTAATTTAACAATACTAAATTAAGAACAAGTTTAAGAATTACTAGTGACCCCATGGGATTCCCATAAATAAAATTATATAAAAAAATTATCACTTATCTTGATAATTTGTATGGTTATAATGGTTTATAATTAATCCTTTAACTGCGGATTAAAATTTACGTGATTCGCTTCTCAATACCAACCGTTTTCCACGTAAGCGTGCGTATGTGATGTATTAGGGGGCATGGAATAAAGAAGCAAATAATCTGAAATAAGTACATCCTTCGTAAACATTGTGAAGGTCCTTTTATTGCATTTCTAAGCCTTCGAAATAATTTTATGGTTGGCAGTGAACAAAAAAGATCGTACTTCGAAAAGACGTATATATACGTCCGGATAAATTAACCTTTGACTGAGCGAAACGTTTATATACGCCGGTGGCACTTAAGAGGTTAAAGTCGTGTCATAGTTTTAGCATCAAAGTATAGTATTATCGAATTCCATACATTGTTATTGTATGAGGGGGGCCGATGAAAATTATGATTAAACATTGGGTTGCGAATAGTGAAACTTTGAGAAGCACTGTTTTGTATTTTGTTTTGATTTGATAATTTTATTTTAATTTGTATTCGAACGTGCCTTCAGAATGAAACATAGCTACACCAAAAAATAAATATAAAGCGATTTAACAAGGAATATAAAGTAATTTTCATAAAAAAATAGCCTAAATCCAAGAAAAATAGACCACAAGTAAATAAAATGGAAATAATTTAATGATTCTTGTGCGGACCGTTAGTATTTGATCCATGGACCGATTACCGGTCCGCAGACCGGGGGTTGGAACCCCTGTTCTAAAGCAACAAGAGGGCTATTGGGGCGACGGACCATGCAATTTTCAACCACGATCAAGTGACGAAGATGAAACTTGATCTGGTACTTTCCTCTCAAACTGAATAATAGGATTCTCTAGTCTATAGTTAAAAGTATAGTACCAATAAAAACTTGTACTTATGTAGTTATACCAGTATTTCGAACATATAGACTTTTCCGTGTGGGAAATCTTAAATTGTTGATTGGAAAAATCTTATATTTACTGTTTCAAATTAAAAATCATCTTCAACTTTTAAGTAGCATTAAGTAGCTTTAAAATACCACGAAATTTTGATTTTATTCATAAAATATGTACCAAACTGACAGTGGGATATTTTAAATAGGAAAGTTTTTTTAATGTGCTTATTTACAACATATTTATCTAAAGTGGCATTTATATATTAAATCATTTATTTAAAAAATGTGTTAATGTAAATTTGTTATTATGTCACGTAAAATTTTTCGTTTAACATCTAAAGGTTAAACTTTGATTCCGTGATCCAATAGAATATGAAATGCATTTTATTTTAAATAGCTTTAAAACATAGTTTTTAGGTAAATTTTTAAGATTTTGTTTTCTAAAAGATTATAAGAAGGCGGAAAATCTGCAGAATACTTTTAAAATTATTAGAGAATGAGCGCAAAAAATTTGATTTTACAAAACGATTTATATCTAATTATTACGAATATAACGTTTAAGTTTTGTACCTTTACTTTTTCATGCATTTTTAATTATACTAGTAAAATCTTTTTTTTTATTTCATTTTGCTATTACGGCAGTTTCGAGGTAAAATATCCCTAGAGGGGAAAAACAGTTAATCGAAATTCGTGAATAAATTTAGATGGAAAACATTTATGGGTTTTTTTCCTCCCTTTCCGTAGAGAAGCAGGGGAGTCTTCAGCACGTTCCAATTTTATCAAAAAAAAGTAATCTCTTATCTTCACAATCAATTGAAAGCACACACAATTAAATCCCTAAAATTCTTAAATAATTACACAAACTTTAAAGAATTTATACATATACACATACGTATAATTTTTCTGTTTTTGTTATCCTAAAACAGGTACAAATATAACTTTAATTAATACATAATACCACTGTGAAAACACTTGATAATGCAATCAAACTCCAAAATAAATGAAGTTAAAACATTAAACAATGCCTTAACGTAATATTGATACTATAATCTTTTACTTCATTTATTATATTTATAAACTTGGATGTAAAGAGCTACTTTTTGATAACTTTATTGGATTATTATAGCTTTAATGAGATTTTTACTATCTTTGTTTTAAGTAGGCTCATAAAATTTTTAATTATCAATCCATTATATAAGATAATATTATGGAAAAAAAAACTTTTCATTATCTCTTAAGACAAAATAAAGCTTTGTTTTATCACTGTTATAGTAATTAAGGAATTTCGTCTAATTGATCGCTTTTAATTAAATTAAAAGTGGTACATATTGAGGGAAATAAAAATTTATCTCAGTATTTAAAAGAAGAGAATTGCTTTGGAAATGACTTGCAATTGTATTATTAATTACACGTTCATTTCTGTAGAAAATATTACATTAAAAATTTCATAGTTGCTGAAGAGTAATTTTTGCTTTATGTGAATACTTGAGTTTAATCTGTGTTAAGAAAAACTCAGTATAAACTTTTACAGAGGAAACATATTTTATTCATGGAGTTATTGATTAAATGGAAATATATTTTTCTAAATTAGTATTAAAACGCTGAAAATAATACTTATATACCTTGATATAAAAATTAACATATTTTTTATGGTTTGCGTCTAACCAAAGATCTATTAGGGGAATATAAATGGGGTTACATTGGTCATGAAATATGTTATTTGTTGATGCCTGTCTAAACAATCAAATTTCCACTATGATTTCTTCCACTTCATATTCTTTTTCATCGTCCAAAATGACCCCCCCCTCCCTCCAAAAGAAAGGAAACAAATACCTTTAGCATTTTAATATCAAATTCTAATTTCACATTTTATCCTAATTACACGTATTATTTTTCTTATTCTACTTTTCTGTTAGCACAGATTCATTTAAAAGTGGATTGCAGACTTCGACAATTATCAAATGAGAAACAATTTCCATCAAACAATTTCAAGATACAGGAATCTTTCTAGATAGATTTTTTCCAGCTCTCCAAATGAGTTTGAGTTTTTGATATTAGCAAGAATCACTATGGTTTTGCCATGTACATTTATGCCGAGAAGAAAGGATTGAGATTAAAAACATGGTATGAAAGCTTGTGCTCATTTCTTTTTTCAATGCCGTTCGATTCGCTTATCTGTTGTATCAGGAATTGATTTCAACTGAATTTCCTACAGATGCAAGTTACCCTCTATTACTTAGATTGCAATAACCACATTAGAGATGTATATGCGTTAATATTTTAACGTCTCAAAAGAAATTAATACTGGTAGAGCCAACAAAATTTTGAAAATAGGCGAGTCTCTTAATATTGTTACGAATTTTGTGAAAATAGTGTAAATAATTAGTATTTGGATGTGTAATGCATTTATTTTACTTTATGTTATACTTATTTTATGTTAAAATTGTAATATTCACAAGCAACGCTCTCCCTTACGTTATAAGGGCGATTCAATGGAAACTTAGCGAAATCTTGGCGATAGAGCTAAGTTGGCATCATTTTTGGCGATGAAGGTGACTTTGGAGACAAATTTGGTGACTTAGCAGTCATTGCGACTTTTTTTGGCGAGTTCGGGACTTTATGGACTCTTCAAGAAATTAGTGGAGAAACTCACATACTTCCAAGCCCTATGATGCAAGCGGATCTTTCTCGAATGACCCGTGAGGCCTATAAACAGAGATATGCTCACCGAAAGTCAGTTAGTATTGTTTTGACTAGCGATTAGTAGATTTGTCTTGACAGTTGAAGCGATTAGTGATTATTTCGGCTGTTGAAAGAGCGATTGCTTGTGAATAATCTTTCACTTACTTATATTTTAGACACTGTTAATTGTGTCTGAGCGCTGTAGGTGTGAAGACCTTCTGAGATTTATTCTGCGAATATTGCTGCTGAATCCTGTATTTCAAGGATTGGATTTTCGACAATTATTTCTCGTCGCTCTTAAAGAACTGCCTTGTTCTTTGCGACTGATTTGCATAAAATCCCCGAACAACGATCAAAGTAACAATATGTACAAAAAATAACATTGGACGTGTTCTTCCATCTACGAGTATTGGAGGTTTGTGTTGCAAAAATATAAAATGTTTCTTGCTCTACATTTCCTATAATTGTGCCATAACCATTGATGGCTATTATTTAAGGAAAATTCTTAAAGGCTTGGCGGCGAACATTGCAGTGCCAATGGAATTGTTTATATATGGCAATGCACGGCAGAGGCATTGGCGATTAGCAACGAGCACAGTGTGCTGAAAATAATTGTTTTTACTTTATCTTACATAAAATGATGGACGTTAATTTGACATCCTATTCATGAGCTTCGTCAAGTTTTCCACACGCTATGATTAATACGCTACAGTCCATGTTTTTGAAATTTTTTAGTTTTAGAACCTAGAAAATTGGAGACCTAATGTTCAATAAACAGCTAACCAAGTTCCTCGCAAGTATTAATTTTATTTTCCTAAAACGGATAGAAAAATAGTTAAAACCATTTTCAAGAAAAGTGGTTGAAGTGCTTCAGGATCCTCACGACTAAAAATTTTATTTAAACGTTTTTATTATTCTTAAATCAAATGAAATCTGTACTATGGTGATATGCTCTACAGCTTCCGTTACTTATTTAATATTCTGTATTTTTTTTTATAAACGCTTTTATGGGAAATCAGTGGGTAATTTAAATCTGTTATGTTAAGATATTTTATAAAAATTATTCCAAACAAATATAATTGAGATATTTGCAGCCATAAATACTGATTTTATATATATGTTACCGTTAAAATGTATAATTCAGTTATTTCATAGAATAACTAAGTACATTTTGAAATAACTAGTCAAGTCAGTTAAAGTATATAATAGTTGAAAAATTTCATACTTTACCTAGTTATTCTATGAAACAACTAAGATAGACCGTTAAAGGGAAAAATAAACAATTTCAAAGATATTTTATAAATTAATTGATCAAATTAGCTCAAAATCTCTCGAAAAATACATTTTATCTCTTTTTGCGGTTGAATAATTGATAAATAATAAGGGAAAGCAGATGATATAATTTATTATTGCTCATATTGCTAACATTAAACAGAAAGGGGAAAAAGAATATATAGTAAAAATAGATTATATTTAAATATTATCAACAAAAATACATGCTGCGAAGGAAAACTGTTGCATCATAAAAGCATTGTGTAAAATTTTTTAAACAAAAATGTAAGAGAATATTAATTTAAATTTTATGAGATACCTTTATTTTACTTTTCATTATTTATTAGAGCAAGGATCGCTGTGATGACACTTTGAATTTGGCTGCTTATTATTTTTAAAATAAGTACTTTTAACCATGGAAAAGTTGCAACAGATCGAAGCATTGTGTCAATATTTGGAACTTCTTCAATGGAAATTAACTCTCGCTGACGTATACTGAACTCAGATCTAGAGTACAATTGTTTTATTCGGCCATCTCTAGTTCCTAATTGAAAAATTCCTTCTTAAAGCAGCTAGAACCGGTTCAAAGAACTTTCGAGAATGCGGTATTTCATACTTTAACGATCAACTAATCGTTATCGTATAGAGTACCTAGTTAGATCATAGAATTCAAAAATTTTATATACTTTAACTGACTTGTCTAGTTATTTCATGAAATACCTAGTTATTCTAAGAAATAACGATTTCACACTTTAACGGTAACATATATATTTAAATAATTATTCTAAAACACACAAATTTAGCAGCTGGCACTAGAAAAAATATTTTAAATTATTTGGAATTTTTAATCCTCTGCACCTATTAGACAATTTAGCTCGAAAATTCTATTTACATTGCTTTTAAAATTTAGAAAATAAAAATATTAAAAAACAAAACAAAAAACAAACAAACAAAAACACACACACACACACCACACACACACACACACACACACACACACACACACACACACACACACACACACACACACACACACACACACACACACACACACACACACACACACACACACACACACACACACACACACACACACACACACACACACACACACACACACACACACACACACACACACACACACACACACACACACACACAAGAATATATATATTCTGTATTTAGTATTGTGTAGTTCTTTCATGTATTTAAAATATGTGTGCGTTCGCCAAAGCGCTCGCGTGTGTGTTGTTAAAACTTAAATTATAACTTATTCAAAGTTCAACTTTCTATTTGACCGTTACTTCCACAGTATATATTCACGTATGAAATTAAACAGCTAATTCTTTCACAGAAAAGATCATCCGATCTTCGAATTCAAATCCCATTTCATTTCTTTTTATGGTCAAAGTCCTTATTTTACCAATCTATACTTTTCAGTTGAATCCTAAGCTTTTTAAAGATAATGATTTAGCAATTATTGAAATAAATATACAATCCAATTCAAAACCAGAGAGATGGGCGAAGTTTTGAAGTCATTGCTGAAAGGTTGTTGAAAGCTGTCTTTATGAATGAATAAATGTTTCAATGCTTTCTTCCAAACATTAAGTGTTTTATATATGCTTCATATTTATCTACTTAAGAGAAATGTTGAACTCCTACGAATTATATAAATTTACTATTTTTCCTTCTCTTGCTATTTTCCGTAATAAATTCAGATGTTAACAAGAAATACAATTTTAGGAAGCCTTTACAGAAAAAAAACCCCTTTCTGCTTTTAAGAATATACACACATAAAGAAAGCACTTAAACTTAATAAGATAGTTTTTGTAAGCGTAAAACTCTTCCAAGTAAATATATCCCAATAAAACTTTGAAAAATCTTTCGTTAACACAGTGGAGAGTACAAGTAAATATTTCATTTTAAATATTTGAGGTGAGAAATACTCTTTGAACTTTGTATTACCTTATATTTAACCAAAATATTTTTACTTCCTACCTGTATTCGTTTTTATTTGCCATTACTTACTGATGTACTTTGAAAACACTCCTATATACTCAGTTTTTCGCAGAAATTTATTTTACATTTAGTTTTCAGCTTAACTTGTGTAGAGTTAAAATTATAGTAACATCCTGTGCAATTGCTCTTAACCATATTATTAGCATTATAAAATATACTAATGTCATTTTTTCCCTCCAGAGATTTGTAAAAACTCAACCAGGCCAACATTGGAAATATTATAAATTGCCACAAGGTATATACTTCCTGTTATTTTGTGTCTTCACTATTTTTAAAAAATTGTTACTTGGAGAGCAACAAACAAGTAAACACCCGCTGTAAACAGTCTGGTAACATTATTTCTTTAGCATTTTATACTAAACTGTTTGTTATTATTTTGAGACTTTAACCATCTTTTGGTACAGTAGACTTTCGTAAAATTTAACAAACAGTTTAGATTCTTTAACTAGATTTAAAAGTAGACTAAGCATTCGTTATTAAAGATTGAATTTAATACTTAGACAAAAATTATTATTATTTTCAAAATAAAATGAACTAACTAAAAGCTATTTTTAATTTCCCTTACTGTATCAGTTCACACTATCCTTAAATATATTTATTTACATACCTTGTTCAAATTTTCAATCGTTGATAAATTACTTTATATTCATTCACTCAATTTCAAATCCCTTTTTAAAACCTGTAGTGGGTGACACTTGATGTTTAATACAGTTTTTTCAAATATTGTAATTCATTAATTAAATTGAAATAATTAATTATATCTTTAGAGATACATTTCAGTCGATATTATTCTTCTAGATGGTAGCACCATTGGATAAAAAGCTTCTGTTAAATTTGTTATAAAATTTAATTTTAACCAAAAATCAATCTTTAACGTAGTTTTTTGCACTGTTTAAATAATTTCCTATTTATTCAATTTTATTATAAAAAAATTGATTTACTTTAAGGGGCCTTAAAAGTTTCTGTTTAAATTTAAATGGTGTTTTTCCTCTTAATATTGTGATTCTGTCATCGTATTTTATATTATTTAATTTTTTAAAAAAAAATAAATAAAATTTTTTTGTTAAAAAACACTTAAATTTTTTTAAGTTTGTTTTTTTAAAGAGACGAGATTTAATAATTTAATTTTATTCCTCCCAAATTAAATTTTTGGTTTTTTGATTTTTTTTTTTTAATTTATGGTAATATTGAGACAGAGAATTTGGATTATTAAAATTTAAAATTTTAAATTGATGGAGTTAAATTCATTTGTTTTCAATTTTATAGATTAAAAAATAAATTAAATTTTATTTTTAATCTTTGAATGTTAAAATTTTTCGTATTTTTTATAAAAAAATTTTAAATTTTTTTATCCTAAAAGATTCTACTTTTGTGGGATCATCTAAAAATCCATTATTTCCTTCAGTCTGTTATAAGCAATACAAACTTTTTTTTTAAACTTAAATATTATTGATGCGAGGCCACAGTAATAAATTATTAATTTAAGTACCCTAGATTCGATATTTACAAATTGCATCATGGCCAATGTTAATAAGTAAAGATAACTCGATTGAATAAAAGTTAATAAATAAAAATACTCGATTAAGTAACTCACTTCCTAAGAAGAATTAAATTTATTGCTACATAAATAAAATTTACGTTTACAAAAGAAATAATAAATGAAAAAAAACTTAGCTGTGAAGGGAGGGTTTATGGTCACCTTGGGCAGTCCGGTTGAGCTCCTTCTCTTGTTTGTCTTTTTCTGAATTTTTTGGGAAAAGGGCCTGTTGAAAATTCGGGGGGTTCCATTTTTTTCTCAACCCCAAACCCCCCAAATCCTGGAGACGGACTAGTTCTGTCCTTTGAATTGGGTCTCTAATTGGACAATCCCAATCGCGCAAATCTACATTCTATGAAATTTATGCGTTCAGTGAACTCAAAGACGACTTAAAAGCCTAAAAGATAAAAACATCTCAATAGTTTTTTGCATTTGTTCGTGGACACACGGGCGTTCTTGAGAATAGTGAGCCGATTGGCTTGCAAAGGCTGCAACCAAGCGCAAAATTGACATTGACCGTTAATATTCCTAAGTCTTTTTACAGGGGGACCCAAAAAGAAAAATCGTGAAGTTTTGGGAAACCCGGTATCTATTTCTAACAAAGGGGCATAACAAAAAATTTTTCCAACCATTAAAAAAAAGACTTCATGCCATCCTTTTTACACAACTACAAAAAATAACCCAAGTTCCACTGGTCATGGTTATTTCAAAAGCTATGAACAAATTTAAAATTAGTTCCGACATCTTCTTGATTTTTAATTTTGGGGGAGGAAAATGAGCATGTGTGTCCCATTTTCCAAGTTTGGGGGAAAAATCCTAAGCTGGCTTTCAAGGAACTTAATAAAAAATTGGCCTCCAAATTTTTCAACAACTTCTTTCTACTAGAAATGCTTTCAAATATTCATGATTTTGTTGTAAATATTTTTATTTCTTTTTAAACCTCAATATCTTTTTTTTTTTTTTTTTATTTTTTGCTTCACCTGAATGTGTGTTTTATTACTTACTTCTGTAAGCCCGGTGATATTTTTGTGGTGCACGGGGATTTTAAAAATTTGTTCTCAATAAAAAAAAAAAAATCTGGACCCCCCCACCAAAGGGAATTTTTTACCACACGGTCAAGGGGGACTCGTATAGAAATTGCTAGAAGTAATAGACCCCAACCTTCCATCATTATTCCGCTCACGACAAACAAGATATTGAAGCTTAATATGATTAACAGTTATTAGTTACCTTTTTTTCGTTAAATAAGTAGATAACTTTGTGAAACTTATGATCAGCTCTTTTTCTTCCTAATTGTAATATCTTATTCTTATGCATCGATTTCTATTTCCCTAATGTAAATATTTATCTCTCCTTCTCAACTTCAAAAAGTTTGCTCTACTTTCAAAGAATTCCTATAATTTATATACACTTAAGGAATAGCAAGAAATAAATTATCCAAGAATTAAATTAAGAATGAAATTAATTAAGAAATCCTTTTTATTTTCAAAGAATTCCTTTAATTTATATGCATTTAAGTCAGTGCTTCTCAAACTTTCAATATTTGTGACCCAATAATCAATCATAATTTTCATTGCCCACCCCCCCTAAAGTAACAATCATTGAATTCAATAATACTATATTAACCTAAAGCTACAATGATTTTAAACCTTTTAAAGGAAAACGGCGTATATATGCCCCCACTCAACCAGTGCGTTAAAATGCCCCGGACGTATATATACATTTTTCAAGTACTTTTTTTTCTATCCCTGCTTATAAAATTATTCAAGGCTATAGTAATGAAAGGCCCTTGAAGTGTCCCCCCCAAAATTATTAATAAAAGAGCCTATGGAAAACAAAAACATTAAGCCGCAATTTTTAAATCAATTAAGAGATTTAAAAACCACGTTATCAAGAAAAATTTTAATTCTTTATAATTTTTTGGACAACCCCAGGGTCCTGGTAATTATTAAATTTTTTCTTAACTTAGCATTGTTAAATTAATTATAAAATATATTTCGCAGTACTGATACATTTATAAATACATTATATAAGTGTAAATACTAATTTTATTTGTTATTATGTCAGAATGCATTTTGTTTGTTTACTTTGAGTAAATTAATAATTTTATAAAATAATCTTTTGTTTTCGACTTTTTAATATGCGCGCCCCCCCGTAAAGTTATCACCTTTCTTTGGAGGCACGCCCCACAGTTTGAGAAACGCTGATTTGAGGAATTTATACTAAAGTGTAATCATTTCCATATTCGTCGATCAAAAAGATTTTTTGGGTTTAAACCCCCAAGTTATATTCCCCCCAACATACATATTTTCTCTCGTTGAAAGATATTCCATAATTGTATACATTCTGCTGTCTTGCATTCTTGGTGTATTCGATCTATCTTAGGTGGCCCAGGATATTTTGAATATAATTTGACAGAATTTAATCCGAAAGAGAGAGAGAGAGAGAGAGATGTTAATGCTTTCGATACAGCAAGGAGCATTTCGAATGCGGCGCAACGAAATGTGATGCAGTTTGACTTTAAGAGGGAACACGCTCAAGAGGAAGGAGAAAGGGTACATGACATGCTGTCGTGATGGTAAAGCAGAAGGAAGTGCACTGTTGCCTCCTTGGAAGCAGTGCAATCAGTTTATATACCTGGCAGGGTCATCTCGAAGGTCAAGGGCACCACTGTCACCGGATCTATCCAGACCCAACCTAACTCCCGCACATGCACACGCATTTTCTCTTTCTTTCTCTATATGTTATCCGAAAGACAAAGATATTTACTTTATATATAGTTAAGATTTTGAGGACCTACTTAACTTCGTAGATATTGATGATATAAAGCTTCTATATTAGGGGTGGCGAACCTTTATGGATCAACGTGCCATTTTTTCTAAAGAAATGTTTAATGAGGTGCACACGTGCTGACAAGTATTTTTGACGTAATTATCTGGAAAATAATAAAACTAAATAAACAGATCAAAACTCTTTATTTACTACGAAAACATAGTTTTGCACTGTATAATAGTAAATGTTTTAGCTATACGTGTTATTCGAATTAAAGTAACGTTAGTGTGACTATTGTTGTTGCAAATTAGTTGACAAATAACTTATTTTAGGACTTTAAGACAGTATTTCTCAAACTGTGGGGTGCCCCCCTAGGGGGCATGATAATCCAACCAGGGGGGCGCGAGCATATCGAAAAGTCGAAAATAAAACAATAAAAAAATTATTAATTTACTGAAAGGAATCAAAATGTAATACTTCTAAGATAATAAAAATATACATTTACAATGACATAATATACTTATGCATGTATCAGTATTGCATAATGCATTTGATAATTAAAATTAAACAATATCAAGTTAAGAACAAGTTTAATAAATGCTACTGACCCCATGGGCTTGTACAAAGTTATATACAAAATCTAGCACTTTTCTTGATCATTTATACAGTTTATAATTACATTCTTATTGTAGCTTTAGCACCAAAATACGTTATTATTAAATGCAATGCATTGTTATTGTATGGAGGGGGGGGGGACGCCATGAAACTTATGATTGAAATTTGGGTCGCAAACATTGAAAGTTGAGAAGCACTGCTTTAAGATGTTACTTTTAGCAGAATGCATGCTGAATTGGAGTTATTTGTTAAACAGTTTAAGCGAGTCTGTAATGGTATTCATCTCTGAAAATAATGACTCGCAGGCATATGTTAAAATAGCTTGAGCCAGATTCTTCAAACAGTTAAATGTGCCTGGAATCGAATTCAAATCCATTCTTTCAAAATTTCGTTATTGACATTTTTACTTGAATAGCTTGTTAATCTTTCTTTTTCAATTAATTCCAACTTTTTTTTGTTTCAATAAATTTTTAATCCATATTGAACAAGACTGGAAATCAATCAGTTTTCTTTTAAAAATTCCACAATTTCCAACCAATCTAATTAGGACAAGTTCAGATTATCAAATGAAGTCACATCAGGGTACATAATAAACTTGAGTTTCCTATAATTCTTTGAACGGAGAAAATTCACCCCTTTGATTGGTGACTTTCCCAAAATATTGTGTCGTGTGCCATCAATGGCACACGTGCCATTGGTTCGCCATACCTGTTCTATATATAAGGATATTATATTAAGGTTCAAAAATAGTTTTATAATGTGTCCCAAAATTATAACTTTCTAATTAATTTATTTTGAAATTATAAAGGTAGTACATACAAGTAAATTAAAAGTTTGCCCTATAAGTAGTGCCTTCTTGCCATTGCCTAATTTATATTTATATTTTTATGAAAAACGATGTATCAATAATAAAGATTTTTTTATATCTCTCTCCATCTCTAATGGCGATTTAAAATTTTCGGCAAAAATAATAACTTTATAGGTAACATTACTTTTTATCCAAGTAATATAGGATAATAAAAAAAATAATATTGGATTCTTGAAACAATATTTAGCCCTGTAATCTTTGTCATAAGGCAAAAGGTTTGTTAATGTATTGCTGCATCTATTCTGACTGAATTTTTATCTCGAATATAATGCAATTTTTACATAATAACTACATTTGTTAAAAGTTTTGTATTTAATTTGCAATAAATTCATCTATTGCTTAGAGCTAGCTTAAGTTTTTAATGAATAAATTAATCCCAAATTATCTTTTATAAAGTTGAAAAAAAAAGTACTAATATTATTATAAAATATTCAAAAACGTTCAAACTAAGCAGCCTTTTCTGAACGCTGATAAATTTCCTTTCAAATATTTTAATCTAATTAGTTGCGCTTTTTACTTAACTTTACAAAAACTTTAATTAATTATTTAAAATTCTCTATACTTTATCTTAACATTTAAATACAAAGAATCACTTTTTATTGAAAAAGCTTATTTTGATTTATAATTACATTCTATATCAAAAATTTATTAATTATGCAGAGAAATAAAGAAAGTATACAGCGACATTGAAATTTGCATAACAAAGAATGTAATATCATATTATTATTTAATTAGTCACGAATTGTATTTTTAGGAATAAAATATATTAATATTGTCGGTTTTCTTGTCATATTACATGACAGTAGAGTAATTTTTTTTAAGAAAAAATATTGAAGCACATGTGCAAATTTTCAAAAAATAATAATAAAAAAAGATTGCAGGGTAATTTTAATTTAATGAGAGAAGAATAAAAAGAATTATTAATGAGCGTAATGAAATGAAGGAATATAAACAAGAAAAAATAATTTTTTAAGATGGAATGTTTTATAAGAAATAATGCGTAAGAGCTATTACTATTAGTTACCTTAACGGTCACATTTTGTATTGCATAAACTTCGCATTTTTGTTTTGATAAACATTGTATTTATATTTCTGGCAAATTAATTCGCATTTGCGTTCATAGTGGGATGTTATGAGAACAAATATTGTTATTTTTTAAAAGGTTTTTTCAGTGTTAAATTTAGAAATAATACATTCTATAACAAAAAGAGCGGTGCACCAAGAGTTCTCCAAATGAAATGGAATTGTGTATGCAAATATCTTACAATAGCATTCTTAAGTAATTAACTTTTGGCACCAATGACTGACCAGTTAGAGTTACAGCGCATTGCAATACATTCTGATAGTGTATAAAAGCAGAGGACGTTCCAATGTGCTAGGGCAGCGTTTCTCAAACTGTGGGGCGCGACTCCCAAGGGAGGCGTCATAACTCTACGAGAGGGGCGCGAGCATATTGAAAAGTCGAAAAAAAATTACTTAAGAAAATTATTAATTCATAGAAGGTAAACAAACAAAATACATTCAGACATAATAAAAAATAAAATTAAAAAAAAAAAACGCCTTTACACTGATATAATACACTTATAAACGAATCAGTATACTGCGCAAGGTATTTTATAACTAATTTAACAATGCTAAGTTAAGAAAAAGTCAAATTATTACCAGTGACCCATGAGCTTGTCATATAAAAATTATATCCAAAAATTGATATTTATCTTAATATTTTTTTTGTACTGTTTATAATTATTCCCTTAACTGCCGATTAAAAGTTGCGTGATTCGGTCTACAATGCCACCGTTGTTCACGTAAGCACGTGTATGTGATGTATTGGAGGGGGAGGGGGAGAAAAGGAAGTCATAAGCAAATACTCTGAAATAAGTAAATACTTCGCAAACACTGTCAATGTCCTTTTATCGCATTCCAAAGCTTTCGAAATAATTTTGTGGATAACAGTGCACAGAAAAGATCGTACTTCGGAAAGACATATATATACGTCCGAGACAATTAATGCTTTGGCTGAGCGAGACGTTTATATATACGCTGGTGGCACTTAAGAAGTTCAAGCCGTATTGTAGATTTAGCGCAAGTATAGTATTATTGAATCCAATGCATTGTTGTTGTATGGAGGGGGGCGTGATGAAAATTATGATTGAATATTGGGTCGCAAATAGTGAAAGTTGGAGAAGCACTGTGCTAAAGCCTAACTTCCATGTGAATAAGGTTCCATCGACTCACGTGGACTATACCAAAATGCCTCGTATATGGATTCACCAACAATGAGCAATTGACACTATTTGAGAAAATATGAGCAATTTGACTAAAGAAAGCAAAGTAGTCAAATTGCAGGATCACTCGACATCTTAATTAGGTGGAAGCTACGAATCGGCGATGTAGGCAGATATTAGTGAGTCATCGCTGCATAAAGTGTCAAGAAGGGAGTAGTTGATCGATATCAACGATGGAACGTGAGGACAAACTGATCATGGGATCCACCCTGCTAGGCACTGATGCATTATTATCAATGATCCGACGTCAGTAGCGCTAACAGAAATTTTTCAAGGGAGGGGGGAGTCCGGGGTCGAAGGTTCACCATTCTTGTATTTTGCACCTTTTGATTTTATTGATTTTCGGGAACAAAACACAGTAAAAAAATTATTATTGAATAAATAATTAGCATTAATTAATGAAATTAATCATTAATAACAAATACTTAATTAAATTTTACGTATTATATACTTAGAATTATAATCAATCAAAAAAAATCGACGGCTTTAAGGGGGGGGGGG
>BMAV01025435.1:222980-243550 GCA_019973955.1 Trichonephila inaurata madagascariensis
TTTTTTTGAAAGGTGAAGTAATTATCCACACTAAACACGATTTTCAACAATTTTGTCTTATTAAAAATATTAAACGAAAAATACATGTAAAAATGGAAAATGGTCAAGATTTTTTAAAAAAATAACTTTTTAAAATACCTAAAACATTTTCGATTAACTTATTTATTATGCTTATAATATATATATATATTTGTAAGACTAAGAAAAATGTTGAATATTACTTCTATTTATTTTTCGAATTTTCTAATAAAAGCCAAATTGACACAAAAATGATAAATAAAAATCTTATTTTAATCATAATTTTTTTAAAAATTTAAACTTAATGAAATAACTAAATTAGAAAGGTAATAAAGAAAAAGAAATTTTTCCGAAATTAATTTTTTTATTTCATTTTGTTCCTTTTAACAAAATTAGTTGACTCTTTTTAATCAAACATATAAAAATAAAGATTGAAGAATAATAAACTTTTTTCAGGAAGGAAAAACCGATTTCGAATTCGAAGAAATTAAAATTTTACTTATTTTTAAATGAGTTTGTAAGGACTTTTCTGTAATTTTTTTTAACAATATCTAATTTTTAAATCTAATATTTTAAAATTCTCACACGCATTAAAAATAATGAGTTCATTAATTGTTACAAAAATAAATTGTGTTACAGTTTTAATGCTGCACTTCTGTTTGGTTATTGAATTTAATTAACATTTGCTTTTATTGTGGTAGTTGCAGTTATTACTCGATATTTTGTCGTAGAAAAATTCGAAAAAATAAAACAATTTTTTTTAATTTGAATACTGACCGCAATCATTGCGATATTTTAACTCATTAAAAAAACATTTAATTTGTGTTCTTTTTTTCTTATATATAAAAAGCTATAGATCCTAATTTTACATTTCTATGCACTTTTTCTTATTAAGTTTTAATAGAATGAAGTCATTATATTAATGGGACAGAGTATTATATAATTATAATATTTGTTCTGGGAATGGAATACTTATCAAATTTTAATAGCACTTTAAAAATACCAGTTAATATTTCATGGTCAATGTGATTTAGTGGTTATCACTTATAAACGCTGATTATTATTATTAATTATCAACTAAGCTGGTTAAAGTGAATAATTTATCAGAAGTTATTACATTCACCGGTAAATATTAATTATTACCAATGAAAAGTTTGGTCAATACAATAATATTCCAGAGTCAATATTTAATAAAGCATCCTGAACCCAGTAATCCTGAACTTTCATTACTAACTTACTTTTGGGCAGTGCGGAAATTCCCCGTAAACATTCTCATTTTCTAACGAAACTTTTCTCCGTGTAGCCCTGCAGAAGTATAAATAATATTTAAAAAATAATATTAGCAAACAAGGAAACGAAAATGAACTGCTTTCAGTACAAAATACAATGTAAAAGTATAATAAGTGGCTAAATCGAATGATGATGCTAAGTAAGTAAATACACATATCTTGAAATTGCTATATTTTAAAATCTCTTTAAAAAAGAAAAATAAGTGGGGCTTTTTAGTGGCTTTTAAATAAAATATTAAAATACACTCTACTAAAAAATATATTTTAAAAAGTTAAAGGAAACTGAAAAAAACATTTCAGTCTTGGTTTCGAAATGCCACTTCCGTCAGCATTTACCAACTGGAAATGGCAGTTGTAACTTAAACAGCTGTAACATTCTTTCTAGTAAATGTAAAATAATAAAATTGATATTTTTAAACAAAACTAATAAGGCGGTCTGAAGCCCAGCGGGTGAGTGGTTAGTGCATCGCCCTTCCACACCACAGGTCCGAGGTTTAAACCCCAGGTTGGTCAAGGTCGACTCAAACTTTCATCCCTTCAGTGGATCGATAAATGAGTACCAAGCTTGCTTGGTAACTTAACCCAGGGGGTTTTATGTCAGATTGACCACCTAACCGGAACATCTGCGCATGCACCTTAGGGCCTACGGTCGCGTATACTGAGTTGGGCCTTGGTGCTCATGGGCTGTCACGCCACTGAGCTAAGTTAATAAGATAGTCTACAAAACAAAATCATAAAATTTTGTAAATTTTTGACCCACTCCCCGATTTTAAGGTAGTGGGATATCTTAGTTCTACAAATGTCTATAATGACAGATTTATTATCACAATAACACATAAATAAATTAAGATTCAATAAATTATCCCTAATTAACAGTGGCGTAACGGAGAATATTAGCCCTGCCCTCTGCAAAGTCAGGTTTTGCCTTTAATATTTTATAAATTGGTTAAATACGTACATGGCGTTAGCCAGGTTTTGGGCCCCCCCCCGAGCCTTACTCCTCTGCCGGGATGGGGGGGGGGGGGCGTTATTTCCTCTTTTAATTAGTCAGACTGACCGAACTTAATTAACAGTAATTAACAATAACCAGTTAATGTGATTATTTTGCATTATTTATCACATTAACCCAAGGGTACTCAACCTTTTTTTCTGCTGGGCCGCATACGTACGTTAGTTATTTTTCCGCGGGCCGCAACGTGAGGGTAAATGGGGGAAGGGGAGGGGAGAAGTACTTTAAGACCAAGATAACATTCGAAATTTAAAATGTGGAAAATTGATCAAAATATTATAACGTCTCTGTTTTGCTTTTTTTATATTTTTTACTTTTGTCACTAACACTAAATTAGAAGCATTTAAGAAACACTCCTTCACAATTTCTGCATCAGGGAACGGTTTCATATTGTTACCAATGATATAACATACTTCAAAGGATGTCTTTGTTAATGCTGTGATATTACCACTGACAGAAACACTTTGTTGGTGTTGCAAAGATTATTCAAGAAAGCCTATTTTAAATACAGCACTTTCGTGACAAATCGAATAATTACTGATATATGTTTGTTTTTCACTACAAAATAGTTAACCTCCCAATCGTTTTGAAACGATATATTTTTTTCGAACATTTTTCACTTGCCAGATGTAAAATATAGTTAAAAACCAGTTCCCTCCAAAAAATTGTCGCTTCTCCTCTGTTGTCTGTTATCACTAACCGTAACCGTCCTAAATAGAAAAAGAATATCAATTCGTGTTCGTACGAAACCGACAGCAAAAAAACGAAATTGATATATTTGATTTCTTGATAGAGAATTTCCCCCAAATTTTTAATACAATGTTCTTAAATATGTAAATTTCTCAGAGCAATGGGCCATGCCCGAGCCACCTTAAAAGTCTCGGTGGGCAGCAGGTTGACTATCGCTGTATTAACCAAACAACGAGGTTATTATTAGTAATAATCAGCGACTATTAATAATACCCATTTATGTTGCTGTTATTAATGCCACCTTATTGGCAAAGGCCAGATCGAGGTCCACGAAACTCATCATGGCAAAGGGCTAAGTAACGACAGGCTAAGTGACGCCTGTCGTCAGCCGTAGCTTTGAGCACCATACAGGTGACAGTATGTGATTTGGATCAATTACACCACAATTTTCAGGGAGAACACTCTAGGAGTGGTCAGAGGCCTCCCACCTCTCTTCTCCTTCCACCAACCACACGAGAGGACTTGCGGCTCGACGGCTATTTAGAGTACCCCCATGCCGTGCAGGCACTATACATTTATAAGCATCCATTTCTTCTCCGGGATTCGAACCCAGACCCTACGGCACAGCAGTCAGCGTCGTTAACCACTATACCTGATGGGTGACATACCCATTTATTATTGTACTTTACAGCGACCCATTTATTAGTGTACTTTAATCGTAACAAATACACATTAATAATGATTCCTAGAAAAAAACTGGAGAATTTTATTTTATTTCTTTTATTTATGATACATATAGATTTAATTAGATTTGGGATATTTTCAAAAAGTTCAGGGAATACAAAATAACTTTCATATTCCCAATTTTTTTTTTATTCACTTTAGAATGTTTTCAGAATTCTTTTTGTCCCTTAGTTTGTATTTGCAATCAACGATGCGATATTTGTTTTATTCTTCAGCAGAGCTCAAAATAACATTCGAATGAACTTTTTATTGTTTTTCCTTAAAAAAAAAAGAAAAAAAAAAGATTCTTCGTTTTGTTTTTAGAGAGATTTTCACACGACCAGATATATTGTTCGAACTACAAAAAAACAACGCGGACAAACTGACATACATTTCATTGTCCGGAACAACTTCACAAACACCGACGCGAAAAGTGAAACTGTGAAACAGAAAACTCGAAAAGAAAAGTTATTCGTTCCCCGGCTCTTCTCTCTCAGTTCCAATCTTAAGCGAAGATGAAAATATGAGGGTAGAGAAAAAGAGAAAAGGGTGGAAAAAAGGGAGGAGAAATATGAGAAAAAAATGGAAACTAAAATAATCTATTGTGGAAAACTGTCATGTGCAGAAGACAGCATTCAATACTCTACTCTTTTTCGCCTTCTAAGCCTCAAATAGGAAAGAACAAAAGAAGAATCGGAAAGAGAAGAAATGATCGAATGTTTTCAGTTGTCTTCCAGAACCCGAAACACTAGGTGAGGTCACCATGAAACAACCGTAAGAAATTGACTTTCGATCGATTCAGTTGTGGACGATTGGCGATAGATGGCGCTACCCGTCGGCCGGCTCATTGGTTGTTGAGATCCGTCGCGTTTGAACGTCGGTGGAGTTTTCAGAGTTGAATTTTCACATGGAGCGCGACTGGCCGGCAGAAAGACTCAGGGACCGGTCGCTATGCTTGGGATGTTCTTCGCCCTCTGTCTCTGGATAATCTTAGGAGAAGGTATTTCGAACTTTTTGTTTTTCTTCAACCGGAGAGTGTTTAGTGTTTCGTTACTTTTTTTTTTTCGGTGGGTTGTATTGTTTGGTTTGAAAGAAGGTAAAAGTTGCGATTTACAAAAAAATGAGGAATCATTTAAAAAATTTGTTTACTTTAAATTTAAAAAAAAAAACTGAAATAAAACATTTTTTACTTCCCAATTTGAGATTTTCTTTTTCTAGGTGTTTTAAATGCTCTTTTTATTAAATACATTATTTTCATAGAAGCGAAATTAAATTGTGTCTTTAAAAACGAATTACATAATTTTTAATATTGCCAAACTTTTTAAAACTTTCTTTGAAACTTTTTTTTAAAAAAAAAAAAAGGCATTTAGAACAATGCGTGTCTTATTTGTCCCGAAAAACTTTTGTGGTCGTTATTTTATGTTATTTAAGATTTTCATAGTTAATATTAATTTGATAAAAAAATAACATTTGTCTTCTTATGAAGTATATAATATGTAATTTTACGAAACTTTTGTTCAATTAAAGGTAATCCTATTACTGTTTTTCTCGTGAAATATTAATATTTAAATCTTTTCCAATCAATTAATTTTTTTATTTGAAGGAGAGAACAATTAAATTAAAAGCAATTAAATTTTATATATTGTGCATAATATTGTAATGAGTTTTAGTGGTAAATGCATGGATTTATTATTTATTAATTAATAAATTCATGCACTTATTATTTATTAAAGGTTAATAATTTTTTTTTTTTGAAAACTATATTAGTTAATTCTTACCAACAGTAACAATATCAAACTATTTTCTTGGACCAAGGCTAAGCAGTTTATTTTTTACATTAATTTCTATAAAAACATTTCTATAGATAACTTACATAGCCCATGAAATTAAATATTAATAAGAAATATATTAGATACCTCCTCCAACAAACAATTTAGTGAATTAGAATTTTTTTTTGTAACTACACAGTGTATTTACCTGCATTATTGCCCAAAATATATATTTTATTACAAAACATAATTAAAAATCATTGGTATTAGTTTATGGTACTGAAAAGGGGGTAGGAGGGGATTTAAGCGAGTGTTTTATCAATGCTGTGCTATAAAGTAACAAGAGGACTATTAGAGACGGACCTCTTCACTTCGAACCAACGGTCAAGTAACGAGGACGACACCTGAGCTGGTACATCCAATTTCGGACTTTCCCACAACGCCAACGTGAGGACTTGAGAACTCGATAGATTTAAAGTACTTCAACACCGTAACAATGACCACTGGGCTACTACGGCCATAAAAGTTGTTTTGCTTTTAAGAAGAGAGATTATTATTTTACCCATTCAACAAACCAATCGATTACTAAAGTAAAGCAGCGAGAAAAAACTTTTGTTTTTTTTGTATTCTTCTGAACAATAATGAATGCCAAAGATAATTTTTAGTAATCATTAGTAAAAGAAAATCTTATTTTATCTTTGTTGTTTAGTTAATCATATTTAATGTATAAACCTACGCATGACATTTGCTTCAATAATTACCGTAAGATCCGGCGTATAACGCGCACTTATACTTTCAAGCTTAATTTTTTAATTTTTAGGTATATTTGCCATATAACGCGCGCACCCCCTTTTTACGAAGAAATCTGAAATATTAGTATACAGTGCTCTTATGTTTTGTGAAGTCATTTATTTGATGTATTATCCCAGACCAGTGGCGCACTCAAAAGGGGGGGGGCCCCCGGGGTCCGGACCCCTCAAAACACTTGATTTTTTTCCCTATTGACTATAATTCTAAGTATATAGAACGTAAAATTTAATTAAATAATTGTTATTAATGATTAATTTTGTTAAATAATGCTAATTATTTATTCAATAATTAGTTTTTGTTGTGTTTTGTTCCCGAAAATCGACAAAATCAAAAGGAGCCTGATACAAGAATGGTTAACTTTCGACCACGGACCCCCCCTTGAAAAATTCCTGTGTGCGCTATTGTCCCAGACTTATGATAAAATAGTTTTCTTGTAGAACTACAACTTTTTTAGTTCATAAGGCGTCTCTCTCTCTCTCATTTCTTTTAAATAAACAATATTTCGATACATATAGTAGTAAACATTTTTTTATGCTCATCTCTTTTGTTATTTTTAAAGCTATCGTTTTTATACCCGGCGTATAGCGTGCACCCTTAAGTTTCGATGTTATTTTTTGTGTTCAAAGTGCGTGTTATACGCGCCGGATTTTACGGTAATAATGATTTATGATTATTACTTCTTGTATTTTAAGAATGCCGTGTGAATTAAGAATACTAGATGAATAGATATAGAGGTTTATTATACATATTTATTATTAATATAAAATTTCAAAGAGAATTTTTTTTTATTTCTTATTTTATTCAATACGAGATGATGACACTAACAGCATTGCAACCTTTCAGAGAAGTTAGAGGACGTTTGAAAGATTGCAAACACCAAAAAAAACCTGTAGAAAACTTCAGATTATTTCAAAAATCAAAATATGATTTAAATTTCTAGTTTAATTAAAATAAATGATAATAATTAGTAAGCACGAGTACATTTCTATTTACAATACATACTTTTGCTCAAGTTATTAACGCTCGCATTTCATCTCAGCTTTATTTTTATTTCAGTTCAATTTTTATGGAAAAAGTATTTTTACCAAAGCTTGAAATGAATGATAGTTATGTATTTAAAGCAATGTCTATAAATTTGTTTTTCACATTAGTTTTAGAACTATTAATTTTATTTCGCAAATCTATTAGAAGTTATTAATTCAATAATTAATATTGTAAATAATATCAACATTTACTATTGTTTTTTTCCTAACAAAAATGTAAAGAAATATGAAAACATCTCATAACTAAAAAATTTTTACAATATATAAATGTATTATATGATATATTTTTATAAAATAAAATTTTTATAGTGCTGCTTGTAACTGCCAGAGTCGTTTTAGTTTTTCTTCTAGTATAAAATGCATTCCACATTTCGTTTTCTGTATCATAAAAAGAAAAATGGAATTTAAACTTGTGTGTTAAAGAGAAAAATGGCATGTTTGTAGAAAAAGCATAGTACATAAAAGGATGTCTAGTTTATTACGTCTTGAATTTATTCAAAAATCGCGACATTTTTCTGTCTGGGACCGTGTTCCTATTTTGGATTAAGTTCTTTGATATTAAGCAAAAAAAAAAAAAAAACCTTTAGATAAATATCATAATTAAATACATCTGAGGTCTACGACAGATATAATTTGTCCATCACTATTTTCCTTGTAAAATCTATCTTTAAAAAATAAAAATAAATAAATTCGGTATTGCGTGTATTTTATATGTTATTAGAGGAATCCCGAAAAAAAATGAATGTATTATACTTTATAGGAGGCCTAGTGGCCGAGTGGTAGCGTATCGCGTTCCCCACCACAGGTCCGGGGTTCTATCCTCGGACTGGGCAAGGTTGACTCAGCCTCTCATCCTTTCATTGGGTCGATAAATGAGTACCAAGCTTGCTTGGAGACTAAACACTAGTTGTTTCACTTCAGATTGACCACCTAATCTGGATATCTCTTTATGCATCTCAGCGCCCAATGGTCATATATACTGAGATTGGTACAGTAGGCCTTGGCCCTCATGGGCTGTTGCGTGAATGAGTTTAGTTTATATGCTATATATGTTTAACTGCCAGCTGGATGGTATAGTTGGTTTGGCACTGGCCTTGTACACCCAAGTTTGCAGGGTCGACCCCGGCACAAATCGGAGGATTTCCACGATGCAAAAAAATGGCCAACGTCCATGTTGTATAATTATGCGATATGGTAAAGATGACTAGAATGCCAGTTTGGCTTGGGTGCTCTTGGTAAAATCAAATTCTTGGTACAATTTCGCATCGTCAGAGCTTAGGGGCCTTCCTCTGGGGAAGAAACTGGACATCAAAATTACATTGTGGCAATTGATATCCACCTATATGGTGCCACACTAAAAAGTGATACCTGATAAGTGTACTCGATCTGCAATGGTAATTAACAATCTGCAGCCCATTACAAAGAAAAAAAAGACATGTCTAACTATTTTTTGATTTAAATAGGTAATATATATATAAAGCATAACTATATGTGCATAAAATAGGATTCTCATTGAAATATGAATCAGTTACAATTTATATTCAAATAAATTTTTCTTCGTGCAAGTTCACTCATTTTTACACAATCACAACAAATGAATAATTATAAAGAAAACGTTTTAATTAATTCGAGGATTAGTATCTTTTAACTTTTAAGCATAATAAGAAACTGGAGAATTAAATATCAAGAAATAATGTCAGCCCAAATTGGAATACTCTTCTTAACAATGTAGCCACTTGCCTTTGCCGTGACTTCCCAAATAAATTGAGAATAATGAGTGCTATTAACTTAGGGATTAATTGATGATCGATTGAGGCTTATTTCTGGTAAATGGCGAATACCCAGTGATCAATTTTCTGATGATTTATAAACTATTTATTCTGTGTTTGTCTTAAGAGTTGCACGGTTTTATACTATTTATAGCTCTCAGGATGTGGTATTATTAATTATTTTTTATCCAAAACAAATGCATTTTTAAATAACAAACGATTTCTTTTTGTCAAAAGATATGAACTGAAGAATAATTCGCCTTTTTTTCGAACAAAGACTGGATATTAATTATAGGCAAATTATTAATTTAAAGGAAAATAAAATTGGAAAAATAATTGAAATATATTAATGATTCATTTTGAAAATTAAGTAAGGATTATTCATCATCACTTTTCTCAGCAATTGATATCACATTTTATATTATTAATTGATATTTAAATATTATTCCAAAAAGTGTTTATTTCAATGGCAACATACTTAGAATGGTACATCTCTGTGGTAATAGATGAAATCAAAAATTATAACATTCAGGACTTACAGTTGCATTATATATATTGTATGTATTGTACTTACGTATAACTAATACCAATTTCACCAAATTAACAGACATCGCCATTGTTGTTGTGTTATCGTCATTAGTATTGTGAACTAACATGCATGCGAATTTTTTCCACTATAAGCTGCCTTATCTGGAGACTTTTTTTTTGACGAATTGGTTGACATTATAAAACATACCGTAAAATCCGGCGTATAACGCGCACCTGTACTTTCAAGCTGCATTTTTTGATTTTTAGGTATATTCGTCGTATAACGCTCATCCCCTTTTTCACGCAGAAACCTGAAATGTACGTACCCTTTTGTTTTGAAGTTATTTGTTCGCTTATTATTCCAAGAATTGGAAAAAAATAGTATACTTCTAGAATTATAACCCTTTAAGTTCATTGGATGGGATTGTCATTTTTTTGAATAAACAGTATTTCGATTTAAATTGAAGTCTAATTTTTTTTTATACTTATTTTTTTAAAAAAATTCTCACTTTTATATCCGGCGTATAACACACACCCCTAAACTTCGTTCTTATTTTTTGAGTCTAAAGTGCGCGTTATACGCCGAATTTTACGGTAAGTAAGACGTTTATCTGGAAACTAAGTACCGTTATGGAAAAATTTTCTTAAATTTGTTTTTTTTTCAAAGTAAAATTTATTACTTCATGAAAGAGCATGTCGGAAACTATTTTTCTACTTATTTACCACCGTTGTTCAAACGCTTGTGATATAGGGAAAAAAACTTGTCTATACCTTCTTCAAAGAAAGATGCTACCTGTGAAGAAAGGCATTGTTGGAAACTCTTCACAAAGCAATCTTTTGTGAACCGTCTGTTTTCACGCATTTTCTCATTCACTTTTTCAACTAAACCGTCATTAGCAATCAAAGTGCGTTCACTCTGTCGGGGACATTGTTGCATCCGTTATTGAATTGTTGAACACACTTTTTCATCATTCAGTCACACATTACATTGTTTTCTCTATAAGTTGACGATGAATTTTAATTTATTTAACGTTTCTTACGTTCAAAAAATGGATTATAGAACGCACCTCACAGTCGGTGGGATCGGCAATCGTCTTGAACATTTTCAATGCTCACTAACACGTGTAAAAACAAGACAATCTGATTGTAATGGCGTCACTGTGTACTAACAGTCAATTAGAGTCACGTCAGTGCAAAGATTGAATTCCGATACTACCTCTGCGGTTGCGGTAGAACGAACAGTGGCATAGCCCCGCATCGCTACTCGGGGTTCTACTGGGCCCAGAGCCTGATTGCCCCCAAGTACCAAGTTTTACAATCGTTTGTAAGATTTGGCATAGAGCCCACAGCCTGACATTGCAGGCGGGCCCTAATGCTCTCTGTTATCCCACTGAGAACGAAACGGTTCTTTGTTTCTGAACATGCCTCGTACCAAAGAAAATCTATTCATATTCTTTGTTTCTTATAAACCTAAAATAATCTATCAGTTTTCAAATTTTAGATTAAAGCTTAAGTAATTTAAATAAATTATGATTTATAAAATCATATTCAGTGAATTTTCCTGTTGCCTGAATTTTACGTATATATATATATATATATATATATGCATTTTAAATTCCCCCTTCAATTTTATGAGTGTTATATTAAAGTTCTTTTGGAATGCAATTTTTACGAGGGCTGTAACCCAGATTGTATTTTAAATATTTAAACAATCAGGTTTTCTTACTGTTTTTTTATATTAATAAATTATATTCTACTTCTTAGATTAAATATATATACTCAGACTAAAAAAAATTCTTAAACCTACTTAAAGAATATATTTTTATAGGATTTTATATCACTTTCGCAGACTTAGAGGTAAGACACTTTTTAGTTTCTGAGTCAAGGATTTTTTCTAATAGCAATCTTTCTTGGCGGTGGGGAAAAAAAAGAAGATTGCGAAAGATAAATTCAACTTAGTTAAATTTGAAAAGCACTTATAAAATCCCATTTTATAAAATAGTATATTTCACCATTACATATATATATATACAGTCGGACCTTTATATAATGAAGTCTCTAAATCCCGGAAAAAATTTCGTTATATTGAAAATTCGTTAGATAGAGGTTTCTTCTATTAATATACTTTATAATATATAAATTCAAAAACACTATATATTTAAAAAAGTAATTATTCACAACTTTTTTTAAATTTATAAATGGTTATGTTCCAATCAAAAAAGAAAGACAGAAAGAAAAACTGCAAGGAAAACAAGAAAAATGAATATCGAAGAATTCATTGTTAATTTCAATATTAAAAAAAATAATTTTATACTAAAATTAATGAATTTCAAGGATATTTTATAATTTAAAGCTTACAAGTGGTATTAAGCATACATTACTTTATAATTAGAACACGGTGATACGGGACAACTCCACTGAGGGTGAAAGATGATACCGAAGATGTTTCTAGTGAACTGGGAAATGGGGTTAAAAGTTACACTTCTTGGATGAAACATCCAGAACTCTATTGCTCTCGACGAGTTAGGATCTAATAACACCAGTTCAAGATGTACGACCATCATAAAATGTGTTAAAGAGAATAACTTGACATTTTTTCAGAAATACTTTAAGAAAAGGGAGAACAGAAATTGAATCACAAAAGGAAAAGTTCGTTATAGAGAGGTTATTTTACGTAGAAAATCGTGAAATGTTCCAGGAAAAAGTTTGTTATGTTGAAAAATTCGCATATAGAAGTTCGACTCTATATATATATATATATATGATTCGATTATTCGATTATTTCGAAAATACATATGAATATTTTTAACTATTTTGAGAAAAGGCATTCAAAATAGCTTTTCAGCATGTTGTTTCATTGCACGTAAAATCAATTCTATTTAAGTATGTGTAGTATAATGGGTCAAAATAGATGAAAAGGATTATTTGAAAATTATAAATGTTTGCATAAAAAATGCACGCAAGACAAAACATGGCAGCGGCAGCTTAGTGGTTATAGTCACGAACTCGAAGTTGGCGTGGCGTGAATTAGAATCCTATTGCCCCTGAAGACCCTTCATATATACAGACTGATGCATGTTAAATCTGTCGAAGCTCAAAGTCTTTTCGTGGCGTGGTAGAGTAGTTTGGAGAAGGGGCTTACAAGCTCAGGTGTCATCATCGTCATCACTGGATTGAGGTTCAAAATTTGGAGGTCTGTCACCAATAGCCCTTATGGTGCTTTTTGTGTGTGATGTTAATAAAACACTCACTTGAGCCAAAACATTAAAACCGAACGAAGGTTAGATTACACTTGATATCAACTCAGAAGTATTTGTCACTCATGTCTAATTTTTAGTTCTAAAATTTTAAATTTGACTTTTTAAAGTTAATATTTAATGAGTCGCGAAGAGGGTTAGATACTTGCGTATATTCTACCTTCGACCAATTTCGCTAAATCAAAAGACTTCACCAAATTCTATATTTGCATACGAGAGCAAGATTATCGTGTTTGGACATACTTGGGGATAACTTTCCACAATTGGCTACATATTGTGGCATTTGTCGATGTCTTTTGATTGAATTGGTAGACATTATAAGACCGAGGATTGTTGTTTTACTTACTAGTAAGCTGATTAGCTACTGTTTTTTTTATGGTTGTATGAGACAGTGGCGTAATGGAGAATGTTCACCCCCACCCCCAAAGTCAGGTTATGCTTTTAATATTTTATAAATCGGTTAAATACGTACTTGGCGTAAGTCAAGAGGAATTTTGGGCCTCCTTGGCAAGATAATCAACCTGCTCATTGCCGAAGAAGTCTACATAGGCCGGTATTCATTACAAAGTGCAAATTCCTTGGGCTGCAACTACTTTGCTTATAAGGACATTTATAATCTGGAGAAGTTGAGTTCTGCCCCTCAGGATCTCCTAGAGCGCAGATCTTGAGTCTGAGAACAGTAGAATGCCAAAAGAACCTTCAGTTTCCCTGCTGTGGGAGTTATCCAAAGCTCCTTTAATGGTCATAAGCTCATACGTAAAGTTTGAGGAAATTTTACTCGGGAGGATTCTATGGGATTCAATGAGAATTCTATAGGCTTCAAGGAGGATTCTATAGGCTTCAAGGATGATTCTATAGGAATCAAGGAGGATTCTATAGGACTCAAGGATTATTCTATAGGACTCAAGGATTATTCTATAGGAATCAAGGAGGATTCTATAGAAATCAAGGAGGATTCTATAGGAATCAAGGAGGACTCTATAAGATTCAAGGAGGATTCTATAGGATTCAAATTCACCATTTGAGTGAATAAAATAGATTCCTGCACCACCTTTATCAAGGTCAGTCAGAAGATCCATCTGTATGGATACTTACTTGGTTTTTGGCTGAATTCGAAAGCTCCCCGAAGCTGGCTGGTACAGCTAGATTAAAACAAGTTAATAGCAATAAAACAAGTTAAACCCCACTTTTAATATAGCAGTCCTTAGTCAGCAACATTTATAACACTGTAGAATCCATTTCTTTCCATAAATTTCAATTATCTACTTTACTCTTTAGTTTTTAAATAATTTTTATCTCTCAAGTAGTTCTTATTAAAGGTTCACACACAAAATAAAAGATCAGCAGTTTATTCAAATTAAATTTTTAATGCATATAAATTATTTATCCCATTTATTTGAATAATACACATATTTTTATAAAATATTATCTAGTTTTATTCACTTGTTTCAATAATAGTCAAATCAAAACTAAAGAATATTTTTAAATAGAAAAAAAAAAAAAACAACCCAAGTAGTGTTGAATAATGAAATGAGAATGGTTTGAAATAATTTATTGTTACAAGAAAAACAACAAAACTGATAACACGAGACGAATATATTTAAGAAAACAAGAAACTGTAGGAAATGAATTATAGCAGTACGAACTAATGAATTCTTAAAAAAAAGGGAGGGAAGAAAAAAAATTATCAGTACGGTCTTATAACTATGTACTCTTCTCATACTTTGTTGCACATCTTTTCTGTAGGAAATGAAAAATGCTTCGAAATTAATTGTATTTTTACTTCTTGCTTCAGTACATAGAAACTCATTTTTCAATCTAAATTTTTACTTAACTCATGAACTCGAATAAAAGTTTGGGATTATCAATAATTCTGCAAAATATATGGCTTCAATTATTCCTCGAAATGATTAATAGTAGCAGAATTTGTCAGGAGGAAAAACATTAAAAGTTTCCAATTGATTATTTTCCGAAGAAGATAAGCATCGAAATGAAATGGAAAAATATATAAAAGCATTTTCCATTTCCTGACTATTTCTTTTCAGCGCCGTAATTAAAATAATCTGGAATCCGAGTTGTTTTGACATCGTGTTTGTCGAGGGGAACTTTTTCCTGTTATTATTCTTTGTAGTTTTATTGGTAATTCTAGAAATTCTTTGCACAATACAAAAAGGAATGCAGAGCCCTCCCTTGTTAGAATATTTTCATGAGGCTACTTTAAATAGTTTACAGGCAATTTTTCAAAATGCTCCTCTAGGAGTAACGAAAAACAGCAAAAGTAACAACAAAGGAGGTGGAAAAAAATATCCATTTCTCTCTCTCTCTCCAACATTTTTAACAATGTTAAGGTTCCCGTTTCATTTTTATACTTTTCAAAATGCGAGGAAATATTGAGGTGTTTTTTCTTCCCCCTTTGCAAAAATAATTTTTTTGTTTTTATTTTATTTTTCTCATCTTTTCCCCCTTAAGGTGAACAAAAATGCCAAAGGAGTGCGCTTATTTGGGTAAGAAAAGAGTCAACGATGAATTTTCTTTGCATTAAAATGTTATTTTTCCTTCGTTTTCCGCGCCGATTTGCACAGTAACATCTTAGGGAAATTTCAAACAATAAAGTGCGCAAAAATTGAAGTAATTTCAAAGGAGAATTCTTGTCCTTTGGTCTAAAAAGGGGAAAATAACGGTTCGAGTTGTTTTACGCCTTGCTGATTTTATCGCTTGTTTTGAGTAAGAAGAAACTGTTGAAGCGGAACTTCACCAAACAGCCATTTGTAAAATGAACCTAAAAAGAAGGCTGAAAAAAATATCCTTAACTCCTTTTCGTGTAACTGATTATACAGCTGCTGATTCGAGGTTTCAGTTTTCACCCACTTTCTCGTCACCTTTACATTGTTGCATTGTGAAGAAACGGCATTTAATTGAGTATATACAGTCGAACCACACCATATTCCGAAACTCAATATTGTGAATTTTTCTATATAACGAACTTTTTCCTGGAACCAAGAACATTTCATGAATTTCTTCGTAAAATAACCTCCCTATAGCGAGGTGTATTTTCTATTTACGAACTTTTTCGATTGCGATTTAATTTCTTTTCTTCCTATTTTTAAAGTATATCTGGACATGTAAAGTTATTCTCTCTTTTAACACATTTTGTGGCGGTCATAAATCTTAAACTGGTTTTATTAAGTGCCTAACTCGCCGAAAGCAATACAATCCTAGGCGTTTCATCCTAGAAGTGCAACCTTTAACCCTCATTGTCCAGTTAACTGGAAAGATCTTCGATTTCCCCTTTCACTCTCAGTGGAGTTGTCTCCTTTCCTTGTGTCCTTGAGCTAGTCTCCGTTCATTTGTTGATCAGCCGTATTGGTAATTCGTTTCCAGTAGCTCGAAAATGTCAAAATGTTTGAACATGAAAGAAAAAAAAACCAATTCTCCAGGAAGAGGATAAAGACGTCAAGAAACTTTCCTTGTAGTTTTTCTTTTTCTTCTTTTTTTATTAATAGGTAAGATAATAAAATAAATATAAATTAATTTACAAAAATGTGTGAATAATTACTTTTTTAATGTATAGTGTTTATGAATTTAAAATATTTTTTTATGTGGTTTAAAAAAGAAAATTGAAAGATGACCCTCTGTATAGCGAGTTTTCCATATAAATAACTTGTTTTTGAGATTTAGCGACTTCGTTATATAGAGGTCCGACTGTATAAATGTTGCAATATTTTCCCCCAAAAAGATTGATTTTTTTGCAGTGAAATCTGTTTGTAAGAAATGTTTTGGGCGGTCTATTTTTGTTCAATACCACGGTTTCCTTAGGCAATCCAATTAATTTTAGAGATTCATAATTAGGTAGCGTAATTTCGAACATTGTCAAATGACTTCCGACATGGCATCTTATTTTAATTATTCATGCCACACCAACAAGAGGAATTTTAAACCCCAATGTTTCAATATGCGACAGTTTCTTTGAACCGCGGACCTTTAGAATAAGAACTAGAAAAAAAAAAAAAAAAAAACCTTACTTCTTTGTTTTGAAGCACTATTTGTGTAATTTGTAAGTTAGAAGAGTGTAATGTACTAAAAAGCTCAGGTGCCATCCTCGATATTTGACCAAGGATCATAACTACAAGATCTGTTTGTATTGGGTTCTCTTTGCGCATTTCAGCCAATCCTAACAGGGAAATACCTTTTAAACAATTGATTTTTGAAGACATTTTGTGAAGGAGTGAGTGTTTATTACACACTATTTAGCAACACGAGGGATATTCGGTGACGAACCTTATAATATATATATATATATGTATGTATATAGTGTAATAAAATAAAAGTGAAAAAGTTCTAAAACCTACAATGCCAAAGAAGAAAGAAATTGGAGTTCATGAGACAGTACAAATGTAGATACAAAAAAAAGTCTTTGGACTAAACTGGAGACCTATTATGATTTCTAAAGCTGTCGTTGAATTAGGCCAGCGATTAAGGGTTAAGCAATACTTTATGGATCCACTTTCCCCGTACAGCAGAAATTTTCGACATAATAGAAAAAAAGGAAAATAGAGCCATGTATATATATATGTATATATATTGAACCATGGTCAAGTGATGAGGACGGTACCCGAGCTGGCACCCTCTCTCCAAACAACGACACCACCAATGAAATGACTTTGAGCCACGACAGGTTTATTCAGCCACAACTATTCCATAAGGTGTATTTTCAGTGGCACAAAGGGTTCGAACTCATGACACCCAGGATACAAGCTAGTGATTAAGACCTGTGACGAATTATATACGAAGCAAATGTCCATAATTATATCGAATCGAAATGATTGTGTATCCGTGCGAATTAGTTAGACAGTCCACAATGATTTGCTCGATGACACATTTTAAGTATAATAATGTTTAATTCTATATAAATTACCACGTTGTGGCTTACACTCTACGGATCAAGCTACACACTAACGATCTTTACAATTTTGATACAGATGTGCGCACAGCAGCACCCTCGCGTGGCCAATATTTCGGCACAAGACCATTAGACAGTTGTTTTCTGTGAAGGAAACTTGAAGGATGTAAATGAGTCCCTTTATTTAAAGTTAAACAAAGCGAATAGTGAAATGTTAGGTAGGGATATTTTAAATTATTTTTGTGAAAAGTACTTCTTGGAATATCTACATATCTTGACACACATAGGTCTCGTAGTCTTATTATCGGTGTCAGGAGCTGTTTAAGTTTTCGCATCCAGTGCGTCTGTCTGTCGTCCAAATGAGTAACAATTATTATCATTAATTAGTGCTAAATCTGTTCCATTTGCTAATTGGAACTATATTGGATCTTCAATAGGCTTAAATAAAAGCTGTTGATTTTTCAATGTATCTTTCTTTGGTTGCTCCTCACAGAAACGCGAACTCAGGTTCGCCGCAAGTTTCCAGTATCATTCGTGCTGCTTGAAAGTGCGATGTTAATCAAAAATCAAATCAAATCAAGCAGCGGCTACGCTGTTGTTGCAATAGTTATTGATGCTTGTTTTTCATAATTGACGCATGTTCTCATAATTTTGAACCATGATCATACAGCAGCGATACTCAACCTGCGCCCCACCCAGCCTTTTTAAGTGGCCCAGTCATGGTCCATTGCTCTGAGATATTTACTTATTTAAAAACATTGTATTAAAAATTTGGTGGGAAGTTCTTTTTCAAGGAATCAGATATATCAGTTTTTCCTTTTTGCTATCGGTGTCTAACGGGTACGAATTGATGTTCTTTTTCTATTTGGAACGGTTACGGTTAGTGATAACAGACAACAGTGGAGTAGCAACAATTTTATGGATTGAACTAATTTTTAACTATTTTTCATATCTTGCAAGCGAGAATTATTCAAAGAAAATATATCGTTTCAGGACGATAGGGAGGTTGACTATTTTGTAGTGAAAAACAAACATGGATCAGTAATTGTTTGATTTGTCACGAAAGTGCTTTATTTAAGAAATACCAATAAACAAGAAACATTCAATGACACTTTTCCTCGAAGATCTCTTTCAAGAGGTTATTAATAGGCTTTCTTGAATAATATTTGCAACAGCAGCAAAGGGTTTTGTCAGTAGTAATATCACAGCGGTAACAGAGACATATTCTATGAAGTTTGTTATAGTATTGGTAATCATAACGTTAACTGATGTAGAAATTGTGAAGGAGTGTTTCTTAAGTGCTTCTAATTTAGTGTTAACGGCAAAAATAAAAATAAAATATATAAGATATAAAAATTAAAAAAAGTGAAACAAGAGTTATAATATTTTGATCAATTTTCCACTTAAAGCATTTCTCCCCCACCCATCTTCCGCCATTTATCCTCATGTTGCGGCCCGTGTGAAATAGCTGACATATGTATGCGGCACAGCAGAAAAAAAAGGTTGAATACCCCTGTCATAGAGTGAGAAAGTCAAGTGAGCAATTGGTTCGTTGTTTTCCTTGATTTGAATAACACAAAATGTGAGGAATTTGATGACCAGCTTGAATTAGTGTGATACATCTGCAATTACATGGAAGCAGCTAAATTTGGGTAATAAAGATGTTACTGAGTCAATGAGAGATGTTAAACACGAATTATTAGAACATTATATTAGTTTGTTATTTACCATTATATGAAATATAATATAAACGGAAGGATTAACAATCCAGTATTTTTCTTAAAGTAGACAATTTCTGTGACGCTAATCGAAGAAAACATTCAGATGAAAAAATTTTGTATTAATATCTTTGGTTCAGTATTGGTTTTTGAAATGAATTAGCGATCTTAAAATTAACAAAAAGTTTAAATCTTTCACAACTAAGGTAATCATTTCCCTCGATATTAAAATTGATGGTTGTCGTATATAATTATTATTTCATCTGAATATTTTACACAGAATATCAAAATAGAACGCATGCCGAACGCAATTATGAGAACGTGAACTTGAAAAAACGGAAAGAGAATAATAATTGCCAAATCAATGGTTATTTCAGTTGATTGTATCGTGTAATAATATATATATTACAGTATTTTCTCATATATTTTATTTTGAGTTAAGTATAATTTTATGCAATAATAAGGTATATTTGAATAAATGAAAATAAATGCCTTAATAATGGCAAATTATACTGTAGGAATAATTCGAATCTCCATTTCCATAAAATTCCCCAAAAAATCTACACATTGTTATACATTTTCCTAATGACTACATGCTACAAGGGTTGCCCGAGCGAAAAGTGGACAAGTTGAAACAAAAAAGAATATTTTTATTGGAATTTAAAATAAATCGCCTTGAGAGTTGTAACACAGTTCCCATTGTTTCGACAGTAGGTCTATGTCTTCGTTGTTGAAAGATTGTGGTTGATTCTCGAGAAAGTCCTGCATAGCTTCTTTCACCTCATCGTCCGAATGAAAACCCAATACTCTTTTAAGTGGAAAAAAGTGCGAAAGGTTTCAGGAAGACAAATCCGTATTGTACGGTGGGTGTTCCAACACTTTTCAACGAAATCTTCTTAAGGTTGTCTGGGCTTCACGAGAGACGTTAGGGCCGGCATTGTCGTGGAGACCTGGTATCGTTTGCCACTCTTCACGAAAACCTTTGCACCAATTGTTCGAACTAAGTAGTCCTTGTCATAGATCGACCCCATTAACTGATGATTACCC
>BMAV01025436.1:15462-42543 GCA_019973955.1 Trichonephila inaurata madagascariensis
CTATATTTTGCTTCTATGTGAGTCAACTATATCTCTATTAGGCTATTAACAGAGCCATGCTACTCTGCACATTTCGTTTCCAAGAACAAACCGTTTCTTCACTCGGCTATTAAAAAAAAACACTACATATTTTACATTTTGTTTCTGTTAACTTTCTTGTTGAGAATTTACAGAAACTTTTCATAAACTCGCATGCAATTTCTAAAATAATTTTAAAACCCACAAGTCAATCTTAACTCCTCTGTAAGTGGATATAAAAAATAAAATAGAAAATGGAGAAAACCGGTTATATGATAAGTTTCTTGTAAATTTTTTTTAATCATTTGAACTTGCTTGGAAATTTGAATTTCGTTTAACAATCTATTACCTGACATTTTCGGGAGCTTTTGGTTTTCAACTTTTCATCATTAAGTGCTGGATTTGCGTATCTCTGAGGGATTTATTTCCATCGATCTGACCTTTTCAGAGAATGTGTGTGTTTCGGGTTTTTCATCATATTTTGCAGTATATATTTATATAATGTTCGTTTGTTATCTTTTTATTTATTATTCATTTGTCCCTAGAGAAAGTGATCCGTTAGTTTTTGTCAGTGTTGTACTTCTAAATTTCTTGCCTACCCGTGCTTTTAATAGTAGATTAATGCAATATTATTTGAGCCGGTTTTTTTTTCTTTGAAATTGGTGTAAGTCTATTTTTGACAAAAAGTTAGTTAAATTTATAACATTGAATGCATTCTGCTATGAGCTTTTTATCTATGAAAGGTTCCCGAAAAAGTCATTCAAAATTTCCATCATTTTGTCAATATAAATATACGTAGTTAATGAAATTACAAATATAATTACTCTGAACGCGTGGTAAATATCTCCATATAATATAAAACGGACTTAAACCACTTTTAAAGAAAACTGTTTATTTGTAGCTATTAAGGTATCCGACTACGTTCGGAACCGTGATTTTGAAAAGGCGTATAAATAGATAATATATATATTTAGAGTCACTTATATTAGAAAATGTATATACAATTGTTTTAAGAATAGTATTACAATAAAAAAATTATTTCAATACAATATTCTGACAAAAAATGAACATAGGTCCCATTTTCAAAATATTCTCCTTTTGTGAAAAATGCTTCTGTTATAATAAAATGTTGCCTGTCTATAGCTCAGACCTCTCTACAGAGGCTCAACTAAAATTTTTGAAATATAAAACTTAGAAGTAGGCTTATCCATGTTTTACGACAACGGAGGGGAGAAATTTTACGAAAAAAAACGCCGATAATTGTTTCAATGGGTTGTAACTCTGATTTTTGAAAAATTCTCATTATTTTTCATAGTTCAGACTCTGCAGAAGTCTTTACATTATATAAGCAAAATATTATTATTTTAGAAGCATTTTTTTTAAAAGGAGAACATTTTGAAAAAAGATTAATCTAAGTTAATTTTTTGCCAAAATATTGTATTAATTTTTTTTTTGTCATAATAACCTTAAAACAATTTTATACAGGTATTCTAATCTAAATGACACTAAATATCATGAAAATTATCCATTTATGCTCTTTTTTTTTTTTTTTAAATCACGGTCCCGAACGTAGTTGGATACCTTAAGGTGAATGTTATATTCTTGGAATTTTCTTAAATACTGTAATACCCTCTTAAAGACAGTATTGCCTCGAGTAATACTACACTCGAGCTAGCTCACGTGACAGATGAGACTGAGTGACAACCGAGTAAGTCGGGCATAATTTCGCATATAAGTACATATAAATCATTTTTATTTGTGACCTAAGACAAAAGAAATTAATTTAGAAAAATGTTTAATAAAATCTGAGACCACACACACGCATACAAAATCACAAACCTCAAGTTATTTTGATGTAGAAGGTTTCATAAAATCTAACAAATTAGTCCGCTTGCTCAGAGTTTTTCACTCTCGTCAAATTACCTCGTAGCATGCTAATTATTTTTTTTATTCCTTGTTTTGTTGAGAAAATACGCTCGTCTTTGGAGTCTGTATTTTCTAAAATTTTTATATAACCCTTTTTTCAGTTAAACTAAGGTTTTCTGTTCAATTCCCACAACCGTCATTCGATCTTCTGATTGAACTGGATCTGAAGACTCAAGTTCTTCAATGTCTTGCTCTTGTTCATGCATTTCTAAGAGCTGATTGTCAGTTCCCGAGTGTGAGAGAATTCAGCAGTTCTTAAACGTCGTAACTATTCACTTCTAAATTTATTTGCCTGGCAAGATCGACAATTTCTTCAATTACATTACCAATTTCACCAATTTTTTTCCCCCCAACAAAAGACTAATTGTCGAGATTTGAAAATCGCGTAACTTCGAATTCGTGTAAATCGAGGTATTACTGAACTCAGTGGCGCACACAAGAGAGGGGGAGGGGGGTCCTGGGGGTCCCCCCCTAAGCCCTTGATTTTTTCCGATTGGTTATAATTCTAAGTATATAATACGTAAAATTTAATTAAATATTTGTTATTCATGATTAATTTTATTAATTAATGCTAATTATTTATTAAATAATTAGTTTTTTACTGTGTTTTGTTCCTGAAAATCGACAAAATCAAAAATGGCATGATACAAGAATGGTGAACTTTCAACCCTGGACCCCCCTTGAAAAATTCCTGTGTGCGCTACTGACTGAACTGCTTTCTATGCTTGACAATGAGATTTCTTTAGTGAATCTCATTTCCTTTTTTTCTTTTAATGAGATTAAAACTATACAGTGGCGCACACAAGGGGGGTCCTGGGGGCTTGGACCCCCCGAAGCCTTTGAATTTTTTTCCGATTGATTATAATTCTAAGTATATATAGTACGTAAAATTCAATAAAGTATTTGTTATTATTGATTAATTTTGTTAATTAATGCCAATTATTTATTCAATAATTAGTTTTTTACTGTGTTTTGTTCCTGAAAATCGACAAAATCAAAAATAACATGATACAAGAATGGTGAATTTTCGACCCCGGACCGGCCCCCCCGCCCTTGAAAAATTTCTGTGTGCGCTACTGAAACTATATAAATATGGATACTGCTTAAGCGATTAAACTGCTTAGCTAAAACTTACATTAGGGGATTCCTACAGAAATTTTCAAATACCCTGATGATCTTTGTGGCTCTGCATCCCTCTTAACCCAATCAATCAATCAACTAAAACAATGTAAATGCCACTCTTTAAGTGGATTACTAGATCTTTTTTTTTTTTCTTTTCATTAGCATTTTTTCTGTAACTCTCAGACAAAGAACATTCAAACACAATGATTCTGAATAATATTACTCTAAATTAGAGATAACTGAGTACATATTAAGTAAATCTAAATTTCTATTTTTAGAGCAACTGGATTGGTAGATGAGTCATGCATAAATAGATGTAATTCGTCTGATCTAAAAGAATACTAATAACTCATTGTGAACTTATTGTATGTAACGAAAAGTAAATTGGAACGGAATTCTACTTTGTTATAGTGAATTGAATGGAATTCTGATTAGTTTCATTCTGTATTGTTATTCATTACATACTTATTTTGGCCGTGGGTAGCGTCGTGGTTAGAGCATCGGACTGCAGACCGGAAGGCCTGGGTTTGATGGCCGATGCCACCAAATTCCCTCCGAATACACACGGAGTACGTGCTCGTTAAATCAGTGGATCCGAAAGTCTTGTGAGCGGTCGCAGCAGAAACCACGAGTGCAGGGGGCTGGAGAATATTTCCTTCCCCTCCAGTTCTATGCCTAAATTCTCGAGGTGGAGATAGGTGGTGTCACCATCTATCGTAAAGAAGTCCAACCTGTCTCAGGCTCTGGCAACATTCATTCATTCCCTTCGGAAAGGACACAACAATTACAACATACTTATTTGAGATCCATCGTATAGTGTAGCTTATGCTTGCTAAATCTATCAAGACTCAGTTTTCCCATTGGTAAGATATAGCCACAGTAGCATATTGGTAATGGTCGCAAACTCATGACCGACGGGTCACGGGTTTGAATCCTTGTGCCACTGAAGACCCATCGTGTAGAGAAGCTGATACATGTTAATCTGTCAAGTTCAATGTCCTCCCGTTGGAGTGATGTAGAAGATAGGTAAGGGTGCCAGCTTAGGGGTTATCCTCCATTCTTCGAAATTAGGAGGCTCTTCACCAAGCGACGGACCTCGTAATTATTAACTTTGGTGAAGCGACGAGGATGACATCTGAGCTGGCATCTCTCTCTCCAAACTACCACACCACACCAACGGGAGTACTTTGAGCCTCGACATATTTAACGTGCATCATCCCCTTCAGTAGATCTTCAGTGGTACTACGATTCGAACTCATGAAACGCCACGCACACGAGTTTGTGATCGTAACCCCTAGGGCAGCGGTCGCCAAACTTTTTGACCTCACGGACCAGTAAAATCCTAATTTAAATCCCGCGGACCACTAATAGAATTTCATAACATTTCACGTATTGTTTTGAATTGAATTATGTTTCAATGCATCTTAAAACATAACTTAATGTGATGAGTAAGTATATTCCCCGTTTTTCTGAGGACCAGAGACATTTTCTCACGGACCACCACTTTGGCGACCTCTACTCTAGGATTCACATAACCACAGTGTTGTTTCAAAGAGTGACATAAACTGTCAATCAATATATAAATGTAAAGTTTCAGTTCTTATATTTATTTATAAATTAAAAAACAATATATACAGAAGGGAAGAAGAAAACGACACCCGGGGTTGTTTTAGTGTTTCTGTTTTCCCGTACAATATGTAATAAATTACTTGATAACTTCTGCATAAGGTAATAATCAAGAAAATAACCAAATTTAATATATATCTTATACAATGTTTCAATCGAATATTTAAGAACCAAGTTTTTTAATTTCAAGAAGCAAATGAAAATCATTGCAATACCTTCATCTCATCTTCACTTAGCAATCAAGTGGGCAATTTGTTCCGTTGAGGAATTCTGCGGTTTATTTCTTTTTTTCTTTATTTGATCCATGACCGTCTGGTTGTTTTCCGCGTGCAGTTGATTACGCATGACCTCGACATATAATGACAGGTGCTTTTTTTTCTTCTGAAATTTAGGGAATTATCTTTAAAATGCTTTGCATTTATCTAATATGCAATCTTTGCTATTAAATTAACGATGCTAAACATGATTTCGAAAGGAAAAGCTAAAAATAAATTCTCAAGTTCAACTGTGTAATTTTAAATATACTATGAGAAAATGCTGTGCAATTGAAAGCATGTTTATTTTTCTGAATGAATGGGATTTTTTCCCTTTTCCAGTAACAACCACATTTTTCTTGTATTGTGGCAAGAGAAAATAGGGACGTGGTACACAAATAGTGATGGTGTGAATGGTCTGTCGACTCGCAAGTTCGAATCTTAGTGTTCCTGAGGAACCACCTTGTAGTGGAGCTTAGCTGTCACCCCGTACCGATTTAAGCTCATTTCGGGCCCTGGGCGAAGATGTACGGGCCCTTTCGCACTGATGGGTCGAAATTTATTACCAGAAAACCCGCCTAAGTCCAGCTTATCCGAAAGGTCCTCGTGTAGCTGAACAGTGCGACGCTAATATTCACTCACTCACTCACCCAGCTTATCCAGGCCCCGGGCCCCTCAGCGCCCGCCCCAAACGCCCAATGGATAAACCGGCACTGCTGTCACCCCTAGCAAGAGTGTTTATTTGAACCGAATGGAACGGAAAGTAATCTCTCTAGGGGCCAGTAGTTTAGCTCTTTTGTTCGTGTTCTTTGTTGGTTGCAACTTGCAAAAGAAGGAGTCACCGCATATCCCCTTCCCAAAGAAAATCGTTTTGCTGTTAATGAGCTTTCTGAGCGATACTTTGAGAAGGTTGTTTTCAGTCATTACTGTTATTGAATATATTCCTAGTAAGTCGTGTTGGAACGTTTTTCCGTTAACGTCATGGCCAGTCTCTTGTTGAAATGGTGGGTCAAGTTAACGCGCGTGCCGAAGCCACTTGGATCCCTAATCTTGATTTACCTGGAATGTCTTAGACTATCCACGGAAGTACGTAGTCAATCAGTAAGGTTAGACTGTGCTTCCATCCAGTATTCAATTTCTGGGCCATTGATTCGACGGTAAGTTGTGTGATGGCGAATCACCCCTGATGACTTTGGCACTGTTTGGGGGCAGAGTGATTTGAATTGCCCTCCTTCAGATCCGGAGTGTACGCGTTAGACGACTGAGACGGAAAGGAATTTCTTTTTTTGTGCTGGTTGCTACTTGCGGGAGAAGGGGACATTGAAGGGTCTAAGACCTTACATTTTGAAAGGGAAACGCCCACCCTGCCATCTTCCACATTAAGTGATGGATGTTCAGAATTACGAAGCCTGTCGCCTGTGTAGCCCTCGTGTTGCATCAATGTTATTTTTTCAATCAATAAATCAATTACACCTTGGAAGACTGGCTCAACTCGGGTCACTTCCACGTATGTAGAATGTAGTCAATAATGGTCGTATTTAAGTCCGCATTTTTTTTTACAAAAATATGTAATGTAATTTTGATTAGTTTGCTTAAAGAAGCTCCATATATGTGTAATAATGATCATATAACCGTTGCCTTACTGTCTAACGATGAGTTTTCTTTAGCTTACACTAACTCTTCAAACTTCACATTCAGTGAAGCTAACATTAAAATTCAAAATTGATGAAGAGGTAAAAAATAATCAATCGTAAAACTATAAAGTTTTCTCCCAATTTTCTAAATTTTGTATTAAACTGATGAAAAATACCTACGTAATTTTTCTTTTCTTTGTAAAGACCCTATTGTGACAATGAAATTTTGGATAACTACTATTATAAATAATGTAATTTCTAAGGGTGAAAAATGAAACAAAATTTTTCCCCTATTAGCTTCTCGAACGTCTTTCAATTGGATATTTCCACTGCACACAGAGGACCACAGCCGATACTGAAGGCCCACTTCATAAAGGTGCAGATGCACGTTATATTTGTAGAGGTTCAATATCCTCCTTTGTTATGGTGTGGAAGTTTGAAGAGTGGGTTGTAGCCGCGGTAGCCGAGTGATATAGGTATCAGACCGTGGCCAGACTTGGTATAGGTCAGACTTGTCACGAGTTCGAGCCCAGTCCCATTAAAAATCCACCGTGTAGGGCAGTGATGCACGTTAAATCTGTCGAGGGCTGAAACGTCCTCCCGGTGGTGTGGTAGTTAGGAGAGGGGGTGTCAGCTCAGGTGTCGTCCACGTCACTTGACCATGGTTCAAAATTACGTGGTCCGTCGCCAAAAGCCCTAGTGTAGCTGAACAGTGCTACGTTAGTATTCAATCAATAGATTATTGGAGAGTGGGTTGCCAGCTCCGGTTTGTTTGCATCACTTGATAGTGGCTCAAAATTATGAGGTTCATTGCCAATAGCATTCGTATTGCTTTGAAGACGTTCTCTTCCATGGTACTTTTGAGGATTTTGGTGAAAAAAAACAATATTTACAAATTCTTCACTATACAAATATCAAGATTAATATTTGCGCACGTTTATATACTAAGAAATTGATTGCAGTTGTGCACACATGGCAAATAAACTGCGAGATACTTGTAGTTGGCGCTGGTAGTAGTATTTTATTTGAATATTAACCTGCAGAATATTTTAAATGATCATTTCCAGGTTTTTAAAATTGGCCATGTGGTTGCCTAGTGGCTATGGTCACGGACTCGTGGCAGTAGGGTCTTTAGACTTCTCGAGGCCCTGCGTCCCTGCGCAAATGTAGACCCCACCTTTTCCCTTTTAAGAGTAGATGTACGTTGTTAAATGTGTCAAATACTGGTACAAACAGTAACCCGAAGCAAATAAATGTGCATGACTTACAATCTTACAAACTGGCTCGACTAACTGCCCCCTTTGACAGAATGTGTAATGATGGTGTATGGTGGTAGGCCTAGGCCTAAACATGGACGATGGTCATTACATAATAATGTAGTCTTGCCACTGTTGCCAGTTGATATATAGTTTGAAATTCCCATTTTTTTTGGAGAATACGCCCGGAAATAAAAAATTTGGTCGTTACAATGATTTGAATCATGATCTTATTAAGTCGAAAATTAGACGAAGCTCCTGCCGAGGTCCGGGTCCAGTTCGCTTTAAGACATCCCTGCGTGGTAAGCATGTCATTTCAAGCCTAGTGCCACTGAAGACCAGTCCTGTAGAGGAACTAATGCACCTTAAATATATCGGGGCGCAAAGTCTTGCCGTTGGCCTAATGAGGAATTTGGAGAGGGGGTTCCAGGTCAGGTATCGTCTTCATCACTTGGCCATGGTTCCAAACTAAGAAGTCCATCGCCAATGGGCCTCATGTTTCTTTAGAATAAAACGTAAATTAACAGGCATTCACTCAAGGACCATTAGGTTTGTTAGAGAAGTAGCCCCCTACACAACGGGTCTTTCATGGAAACTGGTCTCAAACATATAGTTTGGCTAAAGAATCACTGACCATCAGAGAGAGAGAGAGAGAGAGAGTTTGATGCAAGTTGTTGTACGAAAGGTACAAAATTCAGAACTTAATAAAATTCGTATGAAATTAAAGTTTTAAAAAATTTATATCGAAATTTAACTTTTGGTATATTAATAAAACTCAAACTAGGTGGCGCAACAGCCCATGAGGGCCAGGGCCTACTGTGCCCCTCCCAGTATACGTGACCTTTGGACGCTGAGGTGCATGAGCAGATGCCCCGATCAGATAGTCAGTCTGAAGCGAGACCCCTAGTGTTTAAGTCCCCAAGCAAGCTGGTATATTAATACTTTTTTTCTTAAAAAAAATTCAAAGTACGATCACTATATTTTTATAACCCAGGTCAGATTTTTGAAAATAATTATTGTTCTGAAGAGGCTCACAATTAGCACATGTTATAAAAAATATTTATAATGTAACATCGTGACCTCGTTACTTTACTTCGTAACATGGTAGCATTAGGAATCACACAGCTAATTGCTAAAAAGACATTTTATTCTAAAGTAATAAAACGGCAGATTCAATATTAATATGTTACAGTTTTTCTCGACAGAAAACTTCTAGTTCAATTTCAGTTCATGTAAGCCAGCCGTTGCACCCCTGACACCATATTTCACCAGTAGACAAAGTTCATCTTTCTAGGTCCTTGAGTCGCGGTTGCCCCCGCAAACTCAAATGACAGTTTCGTAAAAGGCAAAGAGATCGAGAGTTCCGTCAACTTCCGAGCCGACCCTTTAAACTAACTTTAAATTTAACGCCCCAATCACCTCTCATTGGCGCGTGTAACAGATCTGCACCCGGCTCTCCTCATTGCAGTCCTAATCAACTGATGCTTGGGGACAATTAGCTGGCACGTTTGATCCCCACTACAAAACGGTATCGTGTTCACCTTTTGGAAGCTATAACGTCTTGTCACAATTACACTGAGGGGGTGTCGTTGTGTCTTTGTCTCGAATGGTTGACTACTCTCCATTCACGTTGTTTGTGGCCCAGATGTGCGAAGGGGACACAACACAAAGGATACTTTTTCCCGAAAATTCCTTCCAAAAGAGCGTTGTGTCTAACGATCGTCTGTAAGTCGGCAGAAGAAAAGGTGTGGAGACATCAAAGCCATTTTCCGAATCAGTTCACGTATGTTATGCCCTAGACAAAAGGGAAAAAAATAGCCAATCTTTTTTTTTTTTTCCTGAGGTACAATGTCTCATGTAGACAACTTGATCCCCCATATGTCAATCTTGACCAGTATAGTTGGGGAGAGTTCTGCTAATGAGCACACTTAACAATAAATAATAGCATAATTGTCAAGCATTTTATCAATGCAAACTATAATGAAATTGTTCTGTAGATCTTCAATAATCGGTTTAATACCTTTGCAAGAAACTCCATCAGTTTTGAATTTGATTTAATTAGAATATTATCTATCGATTCTTCAAAGGCTTCTTCTAAAGGCTACCATATTAAACTGAGAAATTTATGACAAATTTATCTAAATCTCTATTAATCAGTTAATTAAAAATTATCTCTTAAAACCTTTTCTCTTTTAATAATTGTCAAATTACTGCAACATGTTGGCGATACTCATCAATAAAAATTTATGGCAATTTCAAACATTTACAATCCTGTATATTGTGAGAAACTGAACTATCGCTGTAATTCACAAGATAAACCAACATATGCTTAGTTCACATGCCTGTTCGCGAATATGTTTTTGTAATTATTTTAAGAATGAAAAATTTATTTTCTTCAACATGCATAATGATTGTACAAAATTGAATCCACAAATTACTGAGTCAGAATTAGCAAAAATAACAGCATTTTTTTTTTTTTAATTTTATGAAATTTGTTTTGAATGTTGCTTTAATATAAGTAATTTGATGAGAACACTAATAAATATAATTGCCGTAATTATTTCGCATACATTGCTCGAATAATTTTATTTATCAGAGGGAAAAAATGCTACCTATAATTCACCTATGTATAACCAGAAAGCAAGATTTTTCGGATTTGAAAGCAAAGTTCATTTTTTACCGGAAGTAAGAATAATAATTTTATTTCTTTTCAAAATAACAATGGCATCGGAGTAAATATTCTTAAATGAAGTGAAATACTTAAAGGAACTTCTTAAACATCTGTTTTCCTCATTTTTTATGTTCCAAGTAATTAACTGTTAAACGATGCGTGCCATTTTTTTTTTTTTTTATTTATTTAAATTTAATTAAAGTGGATTTTTAATTTTTCTTTCCTTTCAGGTTTTTTTCCCCATAGAAATATTGTTTGCATTTTAAAGGAGGGGGAAGGGGGACATTATAACTTCTTCCGCTTCGAGTATAAAATCCTTTTCCGTCTTTGGCATCTTAATGATATGACTTTTTGCACAAAACATGATTTTAATTTATGGAAATAAACGTTGTTTATAAATTTTTAATACAAAAACATTTTTCCGACAGAATATTGAAAGGAAATATACAAACATATATATATAAAAAAAAGTAGAATTCGCTTTTGTGTTATTCAACTCCTTAAGAGTATAGAAATTTGTGTGAATTGGTGTTCCCCTCCCCCTTATATATATAATTTAATAACATACTATACATTTTAACAAAAAGTTTTATTATAGCTTTGACTGGGTAGAGTTGGGTTCAACCTCACCTAAAGACCAACAAATTAATTTTTACCATTGAGGTTACCCCTTGGCGCTTTTGTCAATACGTTTTTTAGAAGGTAACCATCCCCACCACCACCACAGCGTATGCCACTAGTGTCATATACAGATTGGTGACACGAGATTAAATAACAAACATTTAGTTTATAAATAAGTGCACGAGTCTCATCATCACACTTTGACATCGAACTCGGAGGTCATGGTCGGAAACTCGTGACCGCAATTGCTTTTGTCTAGTCACGTGTTCGATTCACGATTCCTCTACAAATCTGTCGAATCTGATTCTATGGGAGATCAAAGTGTTTCCGTAGATGTGGCACGTATGTGCAGATTTGTGGGCTGACTTATTTATTGGCTCGTGGTTATAGCCTCGGTAGCCTAGTGGTCCTGGTCACGAGCTCTTGTCTGGTGTCGTGAGTTCGAGACCCAGTGCGACTGAAGACCTTTCGTGTAGAGTGGCTATTGTATGTTAAATCTATCGAGGCTTGAAGTCCTCCCATTGGCGGGGTGTGGTAGATTGAGGAGGGGCATGGCAGCTCAGGGATTGTCTTTGTCATTTGATGTGGTTCAAAGGTACGATGTTTGTCGTCAATAGCCCACGTGTTGTTTTATAGTGCGACATCAATAAACACTCGCAAATGAGAATTGCATTTTGGTTTGGCATCAAGCTCGGGGATCATGGTCGTGAACTCTTGGCTGGCATTGCTTCTGTCGAGTCGCGTGTTCTATTCAGGATTCCTCTACAGCAGTGCTTCTCAAACTTTCAATATTTGCGACCCAATATACAATCATTATTTTCCTCACGCACCCCCCTCCCCATACAATAACAATGTATTGAATTCAATAATATACTTCGGCGTTAAAGCTACAATAGACTTTAACCTCTGAAGTGCCACCAGCCGTATATAAACGTCTAGCACTCAGCCAGAGCGTTAATTGTCCCGGACGTATATATACGTATTTCCAAAGTTCAATATTCTGTACATAAAACTATTCAGGAAGGCTTTGGAGTGCAATAAAAGGATCTTGACAGTGTTTGTGAAGGATGTTCTTATTCCTTTTCTTTCCTCCTTTCCTTCCAAATTAAAATCCATTTGACGATAAATTTTGGTTCACCATTGGAGGAGTAAAAGAATGCCGAAAATGGCATCTTAATTTGAATAGTTTTAAACATTCTTTAAGAGAAGCAGCGATGAAAATTTTCATGGAGTAGTTGGCGCCTTGGTATATGATTTACCAAAGAGAGTCTTAAGGCCTGAGTGAATTTAAAAGATGATAAATTTAAAAGTAAACTAAAACTAAGATTTTAATTTTAAATCTGATTGCATCTAGTTTTAACTTTTTTAGAATTGTATCAGAACTTGTGGCACGACTGGTTGTAAGGAACTTGTGGCACGACTGGTTACCAACCAGTTACAACCTGTTGTGAATTTGTGGCACGACTGGTTGTGCAGAATTTGTGGCACGACTTAAAATTGATCATATTCAAAAGACTACTCTCTCTATAAGCTGAGAAATTTGAGCTTGTGATCGTGACTGGTCATGCTTGAATCTATGAAGATTTTATCCAACTGATTCAAAGAAATCTTTCACTTGAAGGTCTTTTCCGGAGACCTGTAAGAAAATACTCCTTGTTGACGAGAGCGAAGGTCTCCTAGATATAATAATAATAAACGGTTCATTTGTAAACTTATCAAAAAATGGATCCATTCTCTTAATTTAGCTGGCGTGTAGAATGAAGTTAATTTTAAGAATTGTTTCCTATTCCGAATTCTTTCATTACTCAACAAGGCTGTGATAAAAAAAAGCATTGTTCGACGAAAAATATTCTGTGTTGACGTCGTTAGCTCAAAAATGTTGAGAAAAATTCTCAGAAAACTCTTCGCGGTTTTTAACAGAGCTTGTTGGAGATGATTAAACTAACTTCAACTCCACCTCTTAGTCACGTAAAACAGCTTTATGGAAGCAGTATAAATGGCTTTCGTGATAGAAATTAAAGTGAGTGTTTTTTCCCCTGCGTTATAAAAAATGGGAACCAACGTTAGGGCTCTGCCTTCACCCACTGTTAAATGGAACCCAAACTATAAACATTTTGAAAAATGCTTTAAAATTAATATTTATTATTTGACTTTACCATCTAATAGATAACCGTATATTTTGCATGGAATCTTTAACATCTGTTTAAATCGATTTATTTTTTTAAATATGAGGTATATTCCATTCTTCATTTCAGTTCTGATTGGATTAATTACGTGTTCAAGTAAAAAATTGCATATTTATAAAATGTTTGTAAATTAAAAGGAAATTTAATTATTGTGGATATTTTTCCCTAAATTTGGACTTTATTTCCTTCACTGCCGAAGCAATACTGTGACAGGAAAGATTCTTTGTTGGTCAAGTGACTCTATTTTAATGATAGTAAATAAATGGGACTTGGCTACCAGTTTGACTACAAATTTGTTGGCCTAGTCTTACCATTGCCGAATTTGCGGACAAAAATGTATATTTCTTAGAAAATTCCCTAGAAAGGCTTAGGATCATTGACGCCTTGAAACTTCTTGAGACCATGGTCCCCTATGCGAAGTACGTCCCTTATACGACCCTTTTAAGTGGATAGTTTATGGAATTCATTGTCAAATACTCGTACAAACGGTAACCCATTATAAATAGATGTACGTGAGAGAACAAGAGACGAGATCCCCACCGAGGCCAGGCCCAGTTGACCCATGCCTTAAAAAGTCTCTATATGGGATGATTATATCCCGAGAAAGTGTTCGAGAAAATTCTTCCAAGCCTTTATAAGGATGTTGTTGTTGTGTCCAATCCTTCTGGATCTAGTGGCAGCTAGATCAAATCCATGAGACCATTAACCCTAGCAAAGTCCAGCACCAGAAGTGGACTCGCATGGACATCTTCCAAAGCTAACCTCAAACAATCGAGGATATGTTCAGGGGAAGCCGGCAATAGGTGACACTTGGGACAAGTCTGGAAAACCTTACGGCCAGATTTGAAGGCCATGCATTTCAAATGCCCACTGAGCAATATGGACACAGCCAAGAAGGGCCATCCAGACTTGCGTGTCCTTAATTTTCATTAAAGAGTAAATCTCTCGACATGTGGGTGCATAATCAGTGGTCGCAATCTCAGAGCAGCCTCTTTTGGCTGTATAAGGATGATACAGGGAGGCAACTGCAGAGTCATGTAGAGCTTGATAGTGACTGTGGTTTTTCATCGACTTAATGCAATTTTGTGGTTACTGTGTGAACTTTTCGTGCTATTGTGGTACTTGCTTGTGTTTGGTACTTGTTTCCCGTTAATTCAATCTGCTGTAATTATAGGATAGTTTCAGAATAAATCACGATTTACTCTCAAAGTACTTGTAAGTTAATTCACATGGATTTTTCTTACATTTGAAAAACAATTCCCCCCGTATCAATGTATTGCATAATGACGTGAGCTCTTGTGTGAATATCGGAATATTTTTTTAACAGAAAGTGTATTCTGAGATTGGACCTTAACCCTTAATGCAAGACATAGATAGCCTTCAGACTGTCATAACTTGATGGTGGTGAGAATGATGGTCGTGTTAAAGACACTCTGCTGAATAATATATTAATCTCAGCACCGAACCTCTCTTAAGATTCTTTTGCTATGTTTTGAAGAATGTTGCACTCGTTGTTGAATCTTGGCTAAAAATAATGGAAGTTCATTGTCAATGCGTAGTTCTATTCAGTACCGATTTAAGCTCATTTCGGGCCCTAGGCGTAGGAGATCTACAGGCCCCCTTGGCACCGGCAGATCGAAGTTTATAACCCAAAAATCTGGTTAAAAGAATTAAATCTTACATAAGATTTGCATTTGTTATTTTCATTGGTATTGTGGCGGATCACCAGTGTTACATCAGGGCTGACCACTAATGCTATGGCTACGTTTAAAGGTTCAAGACGACACTGTGTAGGTTTCAAAGTTTGTTGTTTGCTTAAAACTCGAGATTGCGGTGATATTATGGAGTCTAGTCTTGCCTGTAAACGAGTCTCTAGTTTCGCCTTTCTGTGTCTTCTTAAAGGCGCCTTCATACGTGATATAGAATAGTTTCTGTTGGAAGTAGCCAAGATTACTATAGTCACTATACTCTGTTTCACCTCAAATTGGCAGCGTTAGGAAAGGTAGGGAATGTAACAATCCACTTGAAAAAGTAGTTCCAACTAGTTTTGGAATTTAAATCAAAGCAAATGCACAGAAAATTGTTAAAAAGTATCATGTATTATAGAAATTGTGGGTTTAAAGATATATTTTAAGTTAATCACATCTTAAAAGCATTTCTTCTTTAATACCTGTGAACGAATACAGTTGAAAACAACTTGACTTTTGGCTGACAACAACAACATTTGGCTGAAAAAACCGGTTTTCAAGATTACATTCTTCCAAAGTATTCGCGCCAAATCAAAGCCATTTGCATTGCGACTTGATAGTTAATTAATCAATAAGGGTTTGCATTTCAATATGTTTAAAAATAAATATCTCGATTAAATAAAAGGCTTATACTATTATCAAAAAACCTCTTACAATTTTAAAGAACAAATTTTTCAAGAGCATTTTTTTTCTTCTCGCCAAATATGGTGAATTTTATTTGTTATAGTCACTCTTCTCCTAGAGTAACCCCGTAGCGGCTGTAAATTGGTCATCGTACCCTTCCCAGCGCTGCCAACTTAAGGTGAAACGGAGTATAGGTCCTTATCACCACTCATAGAATGGACTTAAAAATCGGAAATTGGCGTGAAAACTTTCAAAGTGAAATGAAAGCCAATTTCTTAATTATTTTCATTGACATGCAAACGTGATCATAGTAACCGGGTGGTCATCATTACGAACTTATGGGAGGCGTTTTAATTAAATCACTAATTCGAGTCCTTTTCCCATTGAAGATATCACAGTAAATAGACGTCGAACCACAAGTCCTCCCGTGAGGTTAGCGGAAAGGGAATAGAGGTGGGAGGTCCCTGACCCCTTAAGGGTGTTCTCCCCCAAATTAGGGTGTAACCGAGCTAAATTGCTCAGTCACCTATATAGTGCTCAAAGCTACGACTAACGACAGGCGTACATCTAGTCCTCCTTGCCGTGATGAATTTCGTGGGCCTCGATCTGACACCTCAGACAGATGGCATTTTCAACAACACACAACATAACAAATGTATAGTGTAGTGTGGGGTTGACACGCGTTAAATATGCTCGGGTTATAAGTCCTTACTTTGGCATGGTGTGGGTAGGAGGAGTTCAGGTGTCGATTTCGTTGTTTGACCGTGTTCCCAAAATGTTGAGGTGCATTGGTTGTGTGATTGATTGATTGAATATTAACGTCGCACTGTTCAGCAACACGAGGGCTTTTGGCGACGGACCACGTAATTTTGAACCATGGTCAAGTGACGTGGACGACACCTGAGGTGGCACCCCCTCTCCTAACTACCACACCAACGGGAGGACGTTTCAGCTCTCGACAAATTTAACGTGCATCGCTGCCCTACACGGCGGGTCTTTAGTGGTACTGGGCTCGAACTCGTGACAAGGCAAGCCACGGTCCGATACCTATATTACTCGGCTACCGTGGCCACGCATTGGTTGTGTGTCGGGCAGAGGTAAGTAACTGGGAAAAGCATTTAATCAACAAATACAGAAATTATCTTAACAGAGATAATGAGTTCTTAAGCTAGGATTTTAAACCTTGGATATTTGCAGAAATTCAACCAGTGAACAAATATACAAATCGATTTTTATAAACAAGTTTGAGCTGTAATATTTCCGTACTTCGATTCCTTACATTTCTAAAACTGAAGAAATCTAAACAAAAAAGGGTTTTTTTACTGACAATGAGAGAGATCATTATTAGTTTATTTGTTAATTTCCTTTAAGAAATTCCCCTTTCATTTCTTTGAAAAAGGAATAAATTATTGAAAAAACATCCTGTTAACTATGACGTATAAATTTCCAACTATTATTTCCTCTTAATTAATAAATACAGAAAATTATAGTTTTCTCAGAATGCAATAAAAAAAATTCATTTCCTTAACAATATTTATCTCTTCTTTCTTTAAGGAAAGGCTAGGAACACTGGTTTAGAAAAAACAGAAAAAGGTTCATCGAACGATCAATGACTGAGTGTATTGTTTTATCAATGGCGTTGAAATGACTTCTTCCACGTACTAGAAAAGACTATTATAATGCTCCTAGTTTGGTGACAACACCATCTCATTCGCCTTTTGTCTCTTCAACAGCTCCTCCTCTCTTTTGATGGTATCTTGTCTAATGTACCTTACACTTGATTGCATCGACATATTGACATCCAATGAAATACCATTTTTTATCCTCGTGATACACATTTGTCCATTTGATTAATGTACTTCTGACTTTCTTTGTTTTTAATGCGAATTGTCTGAGTAACAAATAATATTGCCTGTCGTAAACTAAATAAATACAATAACATGTTCAGTTAAGCATGAAACCATAAATCCTTGTCAATTTTAATCTCCAACATCCAAATTTTAAATTCCTAGCGGTAAAATTCGTTAAATATATGTAGGGTATATGCATATTTATAATAAAAATTTAACATGAATTATTCATATACAAAGATAGTTTGAATAATTTCAATTTCAAAACTACATAAATTATATTACACTTACAAACAACAAAAATAAGGGTTAGTCACTTGTATGACATAAATTTTAATGTTATTTTTATTAGTTTTGTTTTTTCGTGAACGTGTGGAACTTTTATTCTTATACTTGAAGTGCAATTACTTTTTGCATATATTATCTGCCTGACTCACGGTCAAAATAGCCATAGTTGCAAATTCGTGTTTGGCGTTGTCGAATGGCGGGTTTGAATCATAATACCATTAAAGACCCGCCGTGTACAAGAGCTGACCTATCGACGATCAAATTCATCACGTTGGTACAGTGTGGAAATCTGAAGAGTAGGATGAAAGAAGTTCAGGTGCACTCCTCACAACTTGGAAATGGTTCAGAATTAACCAGGTTCATGGCCAATAGCCCTCGTATTGCTTTAATGCGCAATGCTAATAAACAATAAGGCCTGTTTCCCACAAGAGAACTTTGTACCAGTCAACTCTTTTCCTGTCACCACTCTAATGGGAAGTGGGTAGAGAATTATCCCCTGTTCACACTAGAGCAGTGATGGCGAACCTATGACCCGTGGGTCAGACACTGACCCACGCAAGCTTTTTAACTGACCCGAGATTGCTAGGCAACCTCTTGTACGTTTACGCGGGTTTATTAAGATTTTCTAATTTGTGTGCATTATTTATATTCTATTTGTATTTTTTTCCAAGTACTGCATTGACACAAAAGCAATTAGAATGCTGTCTTCAGTTTGATCATTACAGTACCAAAGTTACGCAAATGACAACAAATGTATATGAAAGTATGTAGTATTTGAAATAAAGCAAAATTGCTTACAAAATATCAAATAAAGTATATAATTTTACTCGCATTTTGTTTGTTGAAGAAAAAAAATCGACAAACAAAAGCAAATAACCATATTTAAAGCACTTCTTTGGATAGAATGCACTTTTGTAAGGTTATATTCAGTTATGTTTGTAGAAAGAGACTTCTGTAGCGCCTATTTTTACCCGTTAAGCCAATTGAATTTTAAAGATGTTTAGTTTTAAAAATACTTAATTAAAAATTTTTAAACTTGACTCTTCTACAAATGGGCATTAGTGACCCGCGAGCTAATGCTAAAAAAAAATATGAACAAAATTTGATCCACGTCTCAAAAAAGGTTCGCCATCCCTGCACTAGAGGTTGACTGAAAAGGGAGTGTTGACGGGGAAAAGGAGTACCGCGGACCAGTGGGCACACAAGGGGGGGGGGTCCTGGGGGTCCGGCCCCCCCCCAAAGCCCTTGATTTTTTTCCGATTGGTTATAATTCTAAATATATAATACGTAAAATTTAATTAAATATTTGTTATTAATGATTAATTTTATTAATTAATGCTAATTACTTATTCAATAATTAGTTTTTACTATGTTTTATTCCTAAAAATCGACAAAATCAAAAATAGCATGATACAAGAATGGTGAACTTGAACCCCCCTTGAAAAATTCCTGTGTGCGCTACTGCCGCGGACTCATCAGTTCAACAAGGTCGAAAATGCAAAAAAAAAGTTTTTCATTTTCAATTTACAAATAGCCACATGTGAAGATCGTAGTTTCCACAACATCTTTTTAGTCAAGTCAACTAGAGGGGAGCAGAACATGGTTTTCTAGAGCCCCTCCACACACACACAGAGCAGGGAGTGCCAGTTGAACACATGCAAAGGAATGCAGGCGATTTCTATTCAAAGCTAGCTCCCAACTGTCTGCTACTTTCATTGTGTGCGACACAAGTTGACGTGTGAAACAGCTCTAAAGCTCTCTTCTGCTACCCATTTTGAATTCATGGGCATTATCTACTGTAGGACTAGAATTAATACGTCATTTTAATCCTATTGTAATGAAGAGAATTGTAGACTTTATTGTCCATTTTTGATGTAATTTGAAAGCAATAAAATATAAATAATAAAAGAGAAAAATTAGGACCTCTAAAAAACCTATTTTTCTTCAATTTTTATATATAAAAAAGCATTAAATTTAAAATTCACAAACACAAAACATTAATATAGATAAAGTAGTATTTAAAAATTTCGAGGGTAAAGGTAAGGGGCCACAAAAATTATCCATGTTATTGCTCTTTTAGATTCGCTTTATCGCATTGAAATATATATACCAAAAATTTTTGTGAGGGGGGAAAAAGTAAAAGTTCAATAATATTACCATAAAGCTTTTATGGATTCAAAATAATTATAATAGTAATCTTAAGGAGTTAGTAGTCACAGGAAGCCAACACTGCATTGAGTTCGAAAATCATATTTGACATTATCATTTTCTTTGACTCCGGAAAAAAAATCTCCAGTATTTAGGGTTTCAAAACGGTAAAAAAATCGATGAACAAATACGACTTCTAATATTCGAGCCACTTTCAGGCTTTAGGGCAATCAGATATTTAAAACATATATAGCAGATTTGTTCGAAATAATTAGTTAGAATCTCTACAAAGATGCTATAGACCAGTGCTCGTCAACCTTTTAACCGCCGCGGACCGGTCAACGTTTGATAATTTTACCTCGGTCCTCTGAGGATGTGGACGTTGATTTTTTATATTTTAGATAGTTTTGATTTAATAATTTTCAGTTAATTGTGTATTTAAACATACCTTCAAAATAGAATACAGTTACACCAAAAAATGAATATAAAGGGATTTCCATGGAAAATAGCACAAACATGAGAGAAATACACTCCAATAAATAAAATGGGAAATAATTTATTGTTCCTTGAGCAGCCCAGTACCATTTGATCCAGACTGGCAATGGTCCAAGGCCTGGTGGTAGGGTATCACTGTTATAGACTACTAGAATGGATATCAGCATTTTGAACCCAAATCCTAACCGTTATTTGTCCTTAAAATTTTGAAGTTCAAGGTAGTCCAGGGGTTTTTAATCGTGAAATTAGTAGCAACGATTACTAATCAAAGGGCATGGTAGTCAGTGTCCTCTTAAGATTTCTTGAGGCCTTGGGCCCCTATGTAAAAGTAGGCCTCAACTGGGACCCTTTTAAGTACACAGTATATAAAATATACATTATCAAATATTTATACACAAATCTAAGCCTAAACCGACTTGACCAACTGCCGCCTAGACGATGTTGGTAGGCTTAGGCCTTGACATGGACAATGGACATCACGAAATACAGTTTTGTTACTATTGTCACTTGGTATATAGGTTAAAAGAAATTTTTCGTAGAATATGTCTAAGATTAACTCTGGCGATTAAAATTATTCTGATCATGACCTAATGGAGGCTCTGGATCCGGGTCCAGTTGGCTCATGCCTCAAAATATACCGTAGTCCGGTTTATCAGTTAGATTCTTAACTGAAGGGTCAGTTACACACACTGTTAGTTTCACCCTTCTAAAATCATCCATACGATTGTACTTGTGTGTGTAAAGTCCGCCGGGGCTCAAAGTCTACAGGTTGATTTAACGTGTAAGTGAAGTTGCAACTTGGGTGTCAATCTCGTCAATTAATTATGATTTAAAATTACAGGTTTTGAGGCTTATGTCTCTAGCTTCACTTCTAGTCATATCTTGTATTGCTTTTAATAATCAGTCTCCAATCAGTAGGTTTGAGTTCCACCCAGGTAGTCGGCTGGATTGATTATTAACACCCCAATTTCAAAGCAATGTGAGGGAGGGCTATTGGTGACGATCCGCAATCAAGTGACGGGAACGATTCCTGACTTGACACCCTAATCTCAAAATTTCCCTTCAACGCCAATGGGAAGATTGATACAGTAGTTTGCCATTATTGGTTGCATATCGTGGCATTTAGCAACATTCTTTGATTTGACGAAATAGATTGACGGTGTAGCAAGGTCCTCCTTTTTGGATAACTTAACAGAAATACTTCTATTTTTTAATATTTACTTCCTCTCTTTTTCTGTTGACTGAATATTTTATTTATACATTCTTCCCTAAGCAATTTTCTTCTGCAATTTTTAGTATTACAATACAGTGTCTACTTCGTTTCCGCTATCAGAATATTTCGAATTATCTGTATCGTTCTAAATGTTCGATAATTGTATGTTCGCTGCAAATTTATAGCCGTTTTCGTTTTGAATAATACCTAATAGCTTCGTATATAGCTACAAGGTCATTTTGAAAAGCAGAGCTCTGCAATCTTCCTGATTAAACCAAAATGTATGCTTTAATACATACGAAAAGCTGCACCTTCTTTTCCATCTACACAGATATATCTTTCATTTTCTTTTAGGGATATCCATATTACGAAAGTTCAGTGCTTCATTAATCTTGGAAGTGTCTACTCTTCATCCTATTGTTCCAGTTCTTCATCCTCCAACACACCTTTCTGGGTTCTTAACTTCTTGTATTATTTTTGTAGGAATAATGTAGTGTATTAAATTACACGTATAGTTATAGTGCTGGTTTTTTAAATTACCAGACCAATTTCCCTTTGTATTTGTACTGTCAGTACATTAAATGTATTTTTCAACTATTTTATTTCCGAAATATTCCACTAGTAAATGATCTAATTCTGCTATTTCTTCCTGTCAAGAAATCAATTTTTTTTTTTTTCGCGTCAATAAATACTTTGTAAAAATTTTTGATTTGTTGTGCACGCGTTGTTAGCACAAAATTCAATTCCTACAATTAGTTCACTCTCTCCCTATACATAAATGTATTTACATGTATCTTGTTCAAATTTTTAATTGCGCGTTGATACAATACTTTCTATTCATCCATTCAAGCTCAAATAAATTTTTTTAACTTGTAGTGGATGACACTTGGTCTTAATACAGTTTTTTTTCAAACATTAATTCATTAATTAAATTTTATTTTTTAGTTTTAAATTTATTCTGCGTTAATTCTGTCGAAATTACAACTGGCTGCAACAGATGGAACCAGTACGTTTTTCTAACTAAATAGGAGACTTTAAAAAAAAAATTATATTGCTTGTTTTCCTTAGTACAATACAGAGTTTCGTATTAAAATATCCTGATCATTGGATAAAGCAAATCCTGAATGAACAAATTTAGTTAATTTTAAACTAATTGGAATAAAACCTCACCAATTAATGACTCGAATATTTCGATGAGATTTGCTTCTAAGTGGCATCACGTTCTTCATACCCACCAACATGAGGATTTTAAGTGCCGATATATTTAATGCAAAGCACCGTTAAGAACCCCTCCATCAGTATTTCTTTTGGCTTGTGTGGACCCCTATATCCTAACTTTATGTGGATTCCTATATACGTGTATGCAAATGTTATAGTCAGGGACGTCTTAAGGCATGAGCCAACGGGCCCAGGGCCTCGCCCTCATTGGGGGCCTCATTTCTTTCTCAGCTCTGTCTTTATAAGATCATGATCAGGATAATTTTAATGGTCAAATATTATTCCTGTACATACTCTATGAAAAACAGGGAATCTGAAATTTCTTGTCAACCGACAAAAGTGGTAAGACTGTATTATGTTATGATCGTTGTCTCTCTGTCTGGACCGAAGCTTAATTCCATAAACAATCATTCAATTCATTTAGTCGCGGTCATTGGTCGTGCCTGTTTGTGTCAAGGTTTTTGAGATTGTGAGTCGTGCACATTTGTTTCAAATTATCGTTTGAACGAGTATTCGACAATGCAAGCTGTATACTGTCTACTTTTAAAGACCTCGGGTAGGATCTACTTTTGCACTGGGGGCCAGGACTTCAAATCTTAAGATTTCTCTGACCAGGGCCTCAAACAGCCTTAAGATGTCCCTGGTTATAGTATTCCTAAATATATATTTCTAGGGTAATATATATAAATAAATAATTTCAACTTGACTGACAAGCCTTTTTGGATAAGAGTTGATGCTTGAATAATTTCCGTGGCAATTTTTTATGGATTGTATTCTTTAAAAACTTTCAATAACTAAAGATGACTTCGGAAAATACAAGTATTTTCCAATCGTGAGTTTCTAGATTGTTCTGACCTTTTAGTCTTTCATTATTAAAGTATTCTATTAATGGTAATTTTTATCTCGTACCTCGTAGAGTTCATAATACAGATATTGAAATACCGTTTTTTCTTTCAAAATTTAAACGTTTAGAGATCCATGCAAAATACTTCATGTTACATGTGACTATGCAACTGGTTTGTATTGTGGATGAGATGGATTGCCTTTTTCATGTGATTTGTTCTACCACCACAAAATGCACTCATGAGAATGTCTCCCAAACCATAATTCCGTTGCCACCAATGTTCACATGAAGGATAAAACATGTCGAACTCTTCAACTGGAAGACAATAAAGTCGTACATGGCTATCAACATGACTTGGAAATTGTGACTCATCCTACCTGACAATTTACTTTTTTTGTTCCCTTGTCCACTCACAGTGGTCCCCATTTGCGAAAAGTTGATCTACGGAATGTTCATATTATAGACCAGAGATGTTTTAAGGCATGGCCCAAATTGACGCGAGTGCAGGCCTCGGGTGAGGGGGACCTCCTCTCGTTCTTGAATCTGCCTCAATTAAGATCATGATCCAAATAATTTTAATCGTCAATAATTTTTCTTAGACATATTCTTCGAAAAACTGGGAATTTCGAACTATATGCCAACAGAAAACGGTGACAAGACTACGTTATTATGTCATGTCCGTCATCAGTGTCTAGGTCTACACCTACCTCTATGTACCATCATTTATCATTTGGCCGAAAGGCAATAGTCAAGTCGGTTTGTGCCTCGGTTTGTGACATTGTAAGTCATGCACATTTATTTGTTGCGGCTTTCCACTTGTATGAGAATTTGACAACGCATGTTCAGTAGTGTGGAAAAGGGTGAGGTTTGGGGGTCCCACAAACCTCACCCTTCTCTATAGAGCAACAGATTTTTAATTTTTAACATAGAGATTGTTAATCATAAAATTGTTAAAACTGGGAATTTCAAATGATGTCATCTGGCAACATGTGATGACCATCGTCCAAGTAAAGGCCTAGGTCTACATATACCACCATTACTACTTCAGCCAAAAGACAGCAGTCGGTCAAGCCGGTTTGTGTGATTGTAAGTCATGCACATTTCTTTGTTTCGGGTTACTGTTTGTACAAGTATTTGACAACGTATGCAATGCACTGTATACTTTTAATGGCCATTTGGGGGGGGGCTACTTTTGTGTAAAGTCCTAAGACGTCCCTGGCCGCAGTAACCGAATGGTCATAAATTTTTGTCATGAGTTTGAGTCCTGCCACTGAAAATTCACCATATAGACGGGTTGATGCACGTTAAATCTGTCGAGCTGTTGGCATGGTCTAAAAATTAGGAGAGTGTCATTCTTATCACTTTTTTATGGTTAAAAATTGCGAGTGACTGAATATTAACGTCGTACTGTTCACCTACACGAGGGCTTTTGGCGACAGACCTCGCATTTCTGAGCCATGGTTAAGTGAGGTGGACGACACCTGAGCTGGCACCCCTCTCCTAACTACCACACCAACGTGAGGATGTTTGTGCTCTCGAGAGATTTAACATGTATCGCGCTCCCTTACACGGCGTGTCTTTCGTGGTACTGGGTTCGGACTCGTGACATGCCAGCCACGATCCGATACCGTGACCACTAAACTACCGCGGTCACGAGTTCGTTGGCAATAGCACTCGCACTGCTCTAGAGGGCGACTTTAATAAACACTGGTTCACTTACTGCACAGTTAGATATTTTAAGATAAACTGAAGAATTTACCGTTACTTAAGCGAATTAAAACTCTTGCTGGCCACATAGCCAGTATGGTGGCTATGACACACTGCTTTTAATCGAGTGGGCTCGGTTTCGAATCTCGAACTAGGCGTGGATGTATCTTTGGGAAAAGAAGTCGAAATTCCACCTGAAATGGATTCCCGTCTCGAATGGAAAGCAGTGCACCCCTTCTGTTCTATGCTGAGATCATTGTTTGTACTTAAGTCTCTTCTGTGATTGTATTGCATGTTTCTGTTCATCTATCTCTCGTCTTTCGTAACTATCCCAGGAAGAAACGCACGACAACAACAAAACGCTTGCTAAACAAGCATTTTTTAAACTGTGGGGCGCGTACTCCTAGGAGGGCACGAGCAAATGGAAAGTCGAAAACAAATTATTAAAAAAAATATTAATTTACTGAAAATAAACAAAATGCATTCTGACATAATAAAAAAATAAATACACATTTACACTGATGTAATACATTTATAAATATATCAGTACTGCACAATGTGTTTTATAATTAATTTAACAATACTATGTTAAGAACAAGTTTAATAATTGCCAGTGACCCCATTAGCCTTGTCATACATTAAATTATATACAAAAATTAACACTTGATAATTTTTACGGTTTATAATGAATCCCTTAAAACTGTGCCGACTAATAGTTACGCTATTCGCTCCCCAATGCCACCGTTTTCCATTCAGGAGCGCATATATGATGTATGGGGTAGGAAAGAAAAGGGAATAACACAAGTAATATAAAAAAATAGTTTTTAAGTCAATTCCTACTTAGATCAACAACGAAAAATTTTATTTTAGCTACTTTTTATTAAATAGTTACAATTAATGTAAATATGTATATACATTGGACAGAATCACAACATTAAGTGGTAATTAGTTTTTTTTAATTATCATTAAACTATCGTATTGTCCTTTTAATTTCAGTCCAACTGAATGCTTTAACACGTGAGAAAAAAAAACCTTTTCAAGTTTTGACACAAGTCGCCAAAAGGGTCGCTAAGTCGCCAACGTGGCTGTATTTGTAATTCTTTAAATAATTAGTTTTAATCCATTAATTTTTATTCATTATAATTAAATTATTGTATTGTCATCCAAAATGATCCTGTATATAAAATTTCAGCTTAATTCAGCGCTTTAAAATGTATTTTATTAATGATTGAAAATTCCACCAAGATAAATAAATATACAAATATATAAATAAATAAATAAATAGAGAGAGAGAGACTGTGCGAGCTAATAATAGGAATTGAAAAAGCAAATCCTCTGAAAAAGTAAATCCTTCGCAAGCACTTTTAAGGTCCTTTTCCGAAGACTTTGTATTCATAGCAGAGCACAGAAAAGATCGTACTTCGGAATGACGTATATATACATCAGAGGCAATTAATGCTTTGGCTGAGTGAGACGTTTATATACGCTGGTGACACTTAAGAGGTAAAATTCGTATTGCAGCGTCAAAGTATAGTATTATTGAATCCAATACATTGTTATTATATGGAGAGGGGCGCGATGAAATCTATGATTGAATATTGGGACGTAAATATTGAAAGTTTGAGAGGCACT
>BMAV01025437.1:11130-26872 GCA_019973955.1 Trichonephila inaurata madagascariensis
TTATAACCGGGCACCTTCCGATCCGAAAACGAGTATCTTATCCACCACGCAAAAACGATTGTCATCACGTGGAGGCTATTACTGATTTATTTATATATATATATCACCGCCACAATAGTACAGGATCTGGCATCCCGCCAAAATCGATGGCCGTGCACTCCAACGACTGGATTCGACTCCTGTGAGCCGGTAACTCCGAGTGTAATTCGAGGTGTCAGAGAAGAACAACTAAACCCGAACAAGAAGTAGGGGTGGGGAGAGTCCGTTGGAAATCACCAAAGAGAACGGTCTCTCTCTCTCTCTCATGCAGCCTCCTTTCTCACAAGTAACATATTCTGAACTAATGAACAAAGAATAATTTGAATAATTTCAGTGTGAATGCATATACTGTAAATGATAGCTGTGATGTAAATAACCCAAATATTTAATATTCCTACCTCTCACGCTACCATTACTTTTCTCAAATGTTTCAGGGATATCTGAGGGGTGTCTTCTCCGCTTAGTCGTGACTTAAAAAATTAAAATCAACATTTATTTTTTTTCAATTTTTAATATACACTTGCCGAAGACTTTAAAAAAAATATGTAATCCCTGAGAGAAAGCTCCTTTGCCCTATCGTAAAGTGTTTTTAAGGGGAGGGGGGAAGAATATAGGAACGCGTATTTAACTTTTTACAACTTGTCTTTTTAGTTTAGAATATACAGTAGGACCTTTACATAACGAAGTCGCTAAATCTCGAAAAAAAGTTCGTTATATGGAAAATTCTTTACATAGAGGTTCATCTTTCAATATTATAAACCACAGAAAACAAATTTTAAATTCATAAACACTATATGTTTAAAAAAAGTAATTATTCACACCTGTTTCTAAATTAATATATATTTATTTCATAGATCTTACTCATCAAAAAAGAAAAGAAAAAAAACTGCAAGGAAAAATAATATCGGGAACACACTTTGTTTTCAACATTTAGAAAAAAGTTTTATATTAAAATTAATGAATTTTAAGGACATCTCTTTTTTTTTTTTTATTTAAAGCATACAAGTAATTTCAAACATACATTATTTTCTAACTAATTACTTTCTAACATTATTCACATTCTTCTACTGACTCTTAAAGGACTATTTGAAGTACACGGGAACACGAGACAACTCAATTGAGGGTGAAAGGGGATATAGAAGATATTTCTAGTGAACTGGGCAACGGGGGTTAAGGGTTGCACGGGGACGAAACCATCAGAATTCTATTGCTCTCGGCGAGTTATGAACCAAAGTGCAAGATTTATGTCTGGTATAAAATGTGTTAAAAAAGAGAATAATTTGAAATGTTCAGAAATACTTCTAAGAAGAGGGAGAAAAAATGGAATCACAAGAGAAAAAGTTCGTTATATAGAAAATTCACTTTGCTATTAGGAGGTTATTTACGAAGAATATCGTGAAATGTTCTTGGTTCCAGGAAAAAGTTCTCTATGTAGAAAAATTCGTAATGTAGAGGTTAGTTATATGGATGTTTGACTGTAATTATAAAAGTGAAATGTAAAACAAGTTATCGATATCTTTACAAACCAATTTGTGAAAACCCTATAATGGATATCAAATTAAGTTAGCGTAAGGTTTACAATTGCCTGCGTGTTCAAGATACATTGAAACACTATTTAAATGTTAATATATTAGAATAAACATGCGTGTTCTAAATATTGAACGGATATTGCTCAACTATCTCAAGATTAATATATTTGAAGTAATAATAACAAATATGTAAAGAACTATAGTTTCAAGGCGATTTAATATAAAAAGTTCTCCTCGAGTAACTTGTGAGATAAATAAAATCCATTACCCTACTTAAACTTTGAAGTAAAATAAGTAGGACGTGTACAAGATTGATGATACAAAATAGTATGTTTCAACGTCACTTTTCACTATCTTTAGCTACGACCTATTACCATTTGCATACGTGCTTACATTTGTCAGAAATCCTAAGTGATCTAACATCTTGTATCTTATGAAAACACGTTCAACGAAAGTGCTCTTTGGTTTCGGATGTTGCATTTTTTACTTGGTATAAAATGCCCTTTCCCTTAGAATTAATGTACACTATCTGTTATACTTTACATTAAAACCCAAGCTAAGATTAATGGTGTTTAACAACAGGTAAAAGTGAGACAAGGAGAAAAAAAAGAGATTTTCATCTTGGATAGGGAAAAAAATCTCTCTCTGACTATCGTAAAGATTAAATCGTAGTGATAAATAGGATGGTTGGAGTTATTTATTATTAATAGTTAAATGATCTTGCAGCTAGAGCTTATAGCTTATTTTGCTCATATAACACCGCTATCAAACTCCTTTTGTCAGGTTCATAGATCAGAAAAGCCATACTGTTGTAACAAAAAGCAGAGGTCATAAGGAAAATGTTCCAGTAGATTTCTTTAGAGAATAAGTATTGGTAAGAGAATATATTTCATCCTTTTGGGATCTATTTATTCTATATGATTCCACAATAGCAAAAATACTATAAATTTTACCTTTAAATACTTTTTTAAATCTGAAACATTCGCTCATATATTCTTAATTCAGCGTTTCTCAAACTGTGGGGAGCACCTCTCTAAGGGGACGTGAAAACTCTTCGAGGGGGGGTGAGAGCCTATTGAAAAGTCAAAAATAAAAGATTATTTAAAAAATTATTAATTTTCTGAAAGGAAACAAACAAAATGCACATTCTGAGACATAATAAGAAATTTATGCATGTTTACACTGATATAGTACTGCACACTATATTTTAAAATTAATTTAGGAATACTAAGTTAAGAATGTGTTTAATAATTACGATTGACCCCATGGACTTGGCATAAATAAAATTATATACAAAATTTAACACTTCTCTTAATAATTTGAACGGTTTATAATTAATCATTTTACTGCTGATTAAAAGATACGTGATTCACTACCCAACGCTACTATCTTAAATGCAAGCGTGCGTATGGGATGTATTGGAGGGTCTGTGGTCGGCGGGCGCGAAGAAATAAAGAAACAAATCCTATGAAATAAGTAAATCCTTTGCAAATACTGCCAAGGCATTTTTGCTGCATTCCAAAGACTTCGGAATAATTGTATGAATGACATTGCACAGAAAAGATCGTACTTTGGAAAGACGTATATATACGTCCGGGAAACTGAGTGAGACGTATATATACGCCGGAGGCACTTAAGAAGTTTAAATCGTATTGTAGCCTTAGCGTCAAAGCATAGTATTATTTAATTCAATGCATTGTAATTGTATAGAAATGATGAAAATTATGATTGAATATTGGGTCGCAAATACTGAAAGTTTGTGAAGCACTGTCTTAACTATATCATTTATTTACTAACAAATGTTTTCTTTCTTCTCATGAACCCTTCACTTGGGTGCTAAATAAGCATTAGAAGTACTTTTCCCCCTGTTTTCTTGTTAATAACACCATCTAAATCAGAGGTGGCCAACCCGCGGCCTGAGGGCCACATGTGACCCAACTTGTGAAATTTTGTGGTTCGCGAGATTCATTGCAACTTTTCAAAATACGATTTTTTTGTGCAAATATTTTTCTTTTAAAGTATCCGATTACGTACTGAACCGTGATTTTGCAAAAGCGTGTAAATCGATAATATTTATGATATTTAGTGTCACTTAGATTAGAAAATGTATATAAAGTTGTTTTAAGTATAATATTACAATAAAAAATTATTTAAGTACAAAATATTTTGACAAAATAATGAACATAGAATGACCCATTTTCAAAATATTCTCCTTTTGTGAAAAATGCTTCTATTATAATAATATTTTGCCTGTCTATAGCTCAGGCCTCTGTACAGAAGCTAAACTAGAATGTTTTGAAAAATATAGCTTGAAAGTGCGTTTATCCATGTTTTACGACAACAGAGGGGAGACATTTCAAGAAGAAAACGCCGATCATTATTTCAATGGGTAGTAACTCTGAAAATAATGTGAAATTTTCAAAAATCATAGTTGAGCCTCTGTATAGAGGTTTGAGCTATATACAGGCAAAATATTATTATAATAAAAGCATTTTTCACAAAAGGAGAAGATTTTGAGAAAAGATTATTCTAAGTTATTTTTGGCCGAAATATTGTATTTAAATTATTTTTGTCAAAATGTCCTTAAGACAATCTTATACATGTATTCTAATCTAAGTGACACTAAATATCATGAAAATGATCCATTTATGCGCTCTTTTAAAATCACGGTTCCGAACGTAGTCGGATACCTTTAAATTTGCTTAGCACATTTTGGGAGAAATATGCTAAAATTAAGAAGAGGAAAAGAAATCATTACAGCTAAAATGGGGAAAAATAGGTAAAAGTTTCAAAAAATTACATAAACGCAGCCCATTCTGTACCAAAAGTTTATGAACTAATTTTCAATTTTTCGATTCTGATGTATTTATATGTTAATCATTTTTGAAATTACCTTCAGGATAAGTGATATTTTAATTTTTACTAAAACTAGAGGACCTTACCTTAGTTATTATGTGAAATTGCTTTAAAAAAATAGTGATTATATTCATATAAGGAACAGTAAATTTTGTAATATAAATAAGTAAATGATAAATTTAAAGGATAAAACACTTCTACTATTATACAGAACATACAAAAAACATTTTCAGTTAATTATTTTCAAAACTTTTTGAGCCATCGATGTACCAGCGTTTGAGCATTTTCAAAAAAACTCATTTCGAGTAAAACGCTTTTTATAGAATGACATCTTGCTTAAAGAATTGGCATCTGTGCTTTTACTAAAACACTTGTAGTTTTGGTTCTAGTGAACGGAAAATAATAAACTTGGTATTTTTATAAAGCTAATAAGATGGCATATAAAATAACATTTTAAGAAACATTTGTCAATTATTGGAAAAATTCACAATTTTAGGGTAGTCGGATACCTTAAGCATCCTATTATTTTGTTTTCTTTTGTTCATTTTACAGCGGGCCTCCATAATATGGATTTCACGTAGTTTTGAAGAATTGAAACAAAATCAGAAAAGTTGCTTAAGTTTTGCTCACTAATGTAGTTATGACTTAAATGACATCGAAAGGAATTAACGTTGAAATATAGGTCGTGAATAAAGTCATTCTTTCATTAAATTCCTCTTCCTTTTATAGTTGTTGAGGAGGATCTAATTTGGAATATGTCCTGTCTTTAGAAGCAACCCCTAACTAATAAATTACTGAATTCTGCATGTTCAGTTACTTCCAGCTTCTGTTATTGGATTACATAATTATATTTACACAGTTTCAGGCATAATTTGCTACATCTACAAAACTGAGAGAATTGAGTACATAAATTTTTCATATCAAACCACTTTTGGCTTGATAGATTTTTTTGTGAGTGAGATAGAAAGCTCATAACTTTTGTAAGTGTCGACTAATTTTATTTATTAAGTGTTTCAATTAAGTCTGCTTCATTAAAAAAAAACAAACTGAAACGTGAAAAGGCCTCAAATTTTGCATTTTTTAATTTTACTCTTAATAAATAGAGGGTACTTTGCTGCATTCATAGATGCATTATATTTATGAGAATTCGATATATATATATATATATATATATATAACAGTATAAAATTGAATTTTAAAATTGTAAGCAAATGTGATTCGGGTACAATTTTTTTCAAAATCTGTTTTGTATTTAATATATATTGTAAAAAAATAATTTTTCTACACAAATAATGTAATTTTTCCATATAATACGTTCAAATTTATTGAACTTTCTACATTTTTTTGTGCAAAAAATACGGACAATTTTAATGATTAGTTACTAAATTTTAAAGTAATATTTTGTTTTTTGAAATATTAATTATGTCTAGATTTGCATTTATAACTACCCAATTTAGTTCTTAAATTATATGTCAACTGAATATAATACAAATTGGAATTTGAGGATTTTTCTAAATTAAATACATAGCTTGTGAAATAGACATTTCGTTTTTTTCTAACTGTTTATTATTAACATTTGAATGCTTATAAATAATTCTATATGTTGATTACTGTTGTTTTTACAATAAATAAATATGCATATGTAGGAGTGCAAAAACAGAGATTATTTTGTTATAATTTTTAAAAACAAAGTTCCATTTAAATTAGAAATCAAACTAACTTTTTAAATTCATCAAAAACATTTTCTTAGTGTATTTACATAACAATAAAAATATATGAAGAGTATCTGTAACGATGATGTTCAAAGTGAAGTAAGAATACTAAAACGTATTGATATAAAACTTTGATATTTTGTGTGAAGAATGTGTGAATCGTTGAAGACACGTGTTAACGAAGTAAGGAAAGAGTAATTAAAAAAAACTTCGGTAAATATATTTATAATTTAGAATTTTATTGCGATTTAAAAACTGAGAAATGATGCAAAAAAATCCAATTAATTATAATATGTCTTTATATTGTATTAAAAAAGTATTTTTTCACAAATCATAGATGAAAATATCCTTTTTTGCCATTTTCTCAAAATTCATTTTTGGTGATTTCGATACCCTTTTCTCAAAATCTGCTTCCCTCATAGTGCTGATATTTTGCATATTATTAGATGCCCATATTTTCTACAAAGTGAATAAATTTTCTTTCAAATAAACATTCACAATTTTAGATATAGCACAATTTCTGCAAAAATATTATAGGAAATTGGAATCACTTAATTTAAATTTAAATTTTTTTTAAATAATTTTTTAAAAAATAATTTATTAAGGGGACGTGGTACGATTTAAACAAAAACTTTAAATTAATGATTTTCATATTTTTTTTGGTGGCCTCTTATGATAAAATGTATGATGAAGGTAAAACAGATTCTGTGCTCAAAATTTCATTACAGGTAAACATTTAATTTTTTAAGGGAAAAACTTGAAACGTACGTACATACACAAAATTTGATTTACAAGTACGTCAAACTATGAATAACAAAAGTTGGTATGGGTTTTGCGATAACATTATTGGTAATCGTACAATACTTCTTTTTATGAATGTTTATTGGAAATACTTTAAAAATGTATTAATTCTAATTTCAATTATTTTTTTTAAAAAAAAACAAGCATTCCTTTGATTGAAAAATGCATACCAACTTTTGTTCCATGTACGATTTGCTACAAGTGAAAAAGTATTAGGCACAATAGAAAAAAAGCCTTAGCATTTTAAATGAAGACAAACTAGTTATTTTAATTTTTCGAGATAAGCCAGTTTAAAGTTTTGATTTGCCATTCGGATGTGAGTAAAAACAAACGTAAAAGTTATCACAACTCTGCGTTTTATAAACTTAGAGAGCTTTCAAATTTTTTGAAGTTGTAGAAAAGAATTTAAAAAATAATTTAGGCTAAAAAAATAGATTTGATTTCTTTTGACCGATTTTTGTCAATGAAATCGTACTGTGGTTCTTAATTTTATGAATTGTTATGTCTGTAAAAACTCTGTAAAAATTTATAGAAATATATATGCAGTGAACTTTATGCAAAGTGTACCTAAAAGTAAGAACATGCCTTGAAAATAAAAAAAAAATAGTTATTGTTTAATTAATGCTCAAACAAATTTATTTGTATTTTAAAATGGAATTTTTTTTTGACATTAGCAGGTACATAAATGTACAGATAATTCAAAGTAAAAATTTTACTTCCGTTGCTTTTAATTTAAGGTATCCGACTACGTTCGGAACCGTGGTTTTGCAAAAGCGTATAAATGGATAATATTTTGGATATTTAGTGTCACTTAGATCAGAAAATGTATATAAAATTGTTTTAAGAATAGTATTACAATAAAAAATGATTTAAGAACAATATTGTGGCAAAAAAGGAACATAGAATGATTCATAGAATTTTTGGAATATATAACTTATAAGTGGGTTTATCCATGTTATACGACAACAGAGGGGGGAAATTTTAAGAAAAAAACGCCGATAATTATTTAAATTGGTTGTAACTCTAAAAATAACGTAAATTTTCCAAAACTCGTAGTTGAGCCTCTGTACAGAGGTCTGAGCTATATACAGGAAAAATATTATTATAATACAAGCATTTTCCTCGAAAGGAGAATATTTTGAAAAAAGGTTATTCGAAGTTACTTTTTTGCCGAAATATTATATTTAAATAATTTTTTGTCAAAGTGTCCTTAAAACAGTTTTATACATATATTCGAATCTAAGTGACACTAAATATCATGAAAATTATCCATTTATGCTCTTTATTAAAATCACGATTCCGAACGTAGTCAGATACCTTAAACAATAATAAACGGTTATTCCGGTCAACAATTGGAGTCACGTCTTGCGTTAGAATGACATAGGAGTAGTTATAACATTTTGTTTTCACAGAAATATGGAGTTTTTAGAATTCTCCTAAAAATTTAGGAAAAATCTCTGAATTCCGTTATTTTAAAAATTCCATTATCTCATTTTATTTGAAAAAAATAGAAAGAGTAGAGGAACATGTTTTTAATTTATTAATACATTCAATGAGTTAAGATTAATTTAATATATTTGATTTTACAGTTTTTATAATTATAAAGTTAACTATGAAACATTTCATTCTAAACAATTATGTGGCAACTGAATAATATAATGTCTCCTAAGCATATTTGAGAAAAGGCATATATTCTTTAAATAATACATACATCAGTAAGAATATATTTTGTACATTTATTTATCTGCTCTCTACCTCCCAACATTTATATTTAATAGATAAAAATTACAATGTAGTATTATTCTACTCTTTGCTTCAAAGTATATTCTAGATATTCTCTTCGGAATAAGTGATTACATCTCATTAATTAATCTCATTATTAATCATATTCTCTCCAGTGTATAAACATTTAATTGTTTAAATAGGTACGTAAATTATACCATTTACCAATATTAGAAAGGGCACACCGTGAAATTTTGTATTCTTGAAGTGAAAGGGCAATCATTTACTTCTGGCATTTATCCCCAGAAAAGCTGTATTAAGGCTATGAAAATGACGGCTATAATTTAAATTGAAATGGTTTATTTAAATATTTGTCTGGTAATAGCATCTTATTTCAGAGAGGTATTAACGTACCACACACGTCGTATTGATTTCCATAAATTTAAATCATGAAATAATTTCATATGCATGTTTATTTTAATTTTGGTAAACTGCATATTATCCATTGAGAGAATATTATTTACAATTGGATTATAAAGGGTGTCCCGATGCACAATAAATCTGTCGAGAGCTGAAACGTCCTCCGGTTGGTGTGGTGTGGTAGTTAGGAGAGGGGATGCCAGCTCAGGTGTCGTCCACGTCACTTGACCATGGTTCAAAATTACGTGGTCCGTCGGCAAAAGTCCTCGTGTAGCTGAACTGTGCGACGTTAATATTCAATCAATCAATCAATAAAGGGTGTCCTAAAATTCACGCAAGGTTTGAATTTATTTGCATGATTTAGTGTTGCCAAAGAAGAAGAAAAAAGATCATATGGCAGCTGACAGTTCAGGATTATTAAAAATGGCATACTATACAAAAGAATAGTTCGTTCCGATTGTCGAAAAATATTTTAAAACGTACTTGTCTTGTAATTTCCAGTTTTAGTGGTCAGAATTTGACGCCTATTGAACGTGTATTTTAGAGACGTTTGGGTTTTTTATCTTGGGAATTTTTTAAGTGTAGGACTCATGTCAACAAACCTACGACCATTCACGTCTTGAAGAAGGAATTTGGGCACTGTATCAACGAAGTACAGACCAATTTATGCAAGATGGCCATGGGAAATTTCAACTAAAGAATGAATATTGGGCCAGCAAAACCGCCTAATTTTACCCGAAATGTTATATATAAACATATATATATATTCTTTAACCCTATGTAATATACTTTAGGAATCAATAGAAAATTTACAGTTCTTAATTATAAACGTGTATTTTTTTATGAAAATTACTTTTTGTGTGAATTTTGGGATCCTATAGTTTATCGTTATAGTATCAGTTTGATTTGTTTGTAGATTTATTATATACCCTATTGCAAAGAATAGAACAGCATGTCTCATACATAAATTACATATAAGTTTTTCACAATAATCAGAGAATACACACATGTTTTGTGCAAATCTTATAGAAACATGCTTTTCATATAGTGGGAATAATACGAATTAAAAAAGAATTGCTTTGTATCTGAAAGCAATAATTAAAATCGTATTGTTTCCCTTTTACCATGACATATTGTGAGAAATCCAAATTGATACTTAATTTGAATAATTTTTATCTATTAGTAAACCGTGATATCATTAATAGTTAAAATATTACGTAAAATGTCAAACATTAAAGGAAAGGAATTTTTTTCTATTAAAAACATATTTTTGACTTCCATTTTAAGATGTTTTCGGTTTTTCAAACTGTGGCCCAGAAACTCACTTATTTTAGCATATATCTAATCAACTATTCGTGCGATAACAATAAATACATTTACTTTGTCTGGAAATTACATTAATTACATCGAGATAATTTAATATAAATGAAGACAAATGCTGTTTGAAACCATGAGAAAACACACAAATGTTAATTTTTCACACGGTTTTTATTCACTTTTACACTTCGAAAGTAAAAATTATTCGTAATTAGAATAATATTTTGAGGAAACGAGAACTTTTTAGTTTATAGACTGAAAAGTGAAGTTCAATAACGTCACTTAAAATGGAATCCTGGGTAAAAACAGGTTATTAGTATGTATTTTAAAAATCTTTATAATTTGATGTAATTATGTTAGACAAAAGATAATAAATACATTATGCACCTAATGAGTTTAATGGCTTTATTTCCTCTTACTTGTATTTGAGTTTTATTACTATCTTCTGGAGTTGATTAATCCTGTTATTCGAATATAATATAATTATTAGGAAATATTGCTACGAAAACATATTTAAAAATACATACGCATGCATACTGAAGTAATAGAACAAAAATACAACATTGCACAACTTGAACAAACATATTACTAAAATGTACATGGTCCTTTCATCAAAAAATAATAGCCGGTTGAAGTAGTGAGTGTGTGTCATTGTTACACAACTCTTTCATTTCCATACACTTTGACAAACCTTACACGCTTCTTAAATATAAAAATAGAAGACTTAAAACTACAACGAAAGACTTCGATACTGAAGAGAGGAAATCACAAAGGAAATTTTTTTAGAATATGTTAGTTTCACCAAAACAGAAATAAGGCCGAATTTGTGCATAGCTTAGGATTTGATTAAATGAATATTGAATTATTCATGAGAAGAGTACTTCATTTTTTTAAAAATATTTTTCTCGTACATACAATCCAAATTGATTGGATGAAAACTATCGGATATTTTGATTTGCATACTTTACTCACGAAGTAAACACTTTTACGGGGAAGTGCTATTTGGATTGTTCCATTTCGGGAATCACCGTAATCGGGAATTTCTCGTTTCCCACCAAAATGCATAGATTATAAATTTTGATGTAGAAATGTACAATTGGTTATTTGAAGAGTTTATGCTGACTTCGTTTTGGAAATAATATGTTTCTTAAAAGCAGAGAATAAATTATACAATAAGTTTCATCGATGATTTAAGAGCACACAGGATCAGGGGGAAAAATGTAGTAATGTCTAATGTAGCTTCACCGCAAAAGTCAAATTCTTGATCTTTGTGTGAAGTGGATGATGAATGTTAATATTTTTTCTACTGGTGCCAAGCATAGTCATTTTGCGTTTTAGAAGAAATTGTCTTAAGTTGTAAGATGCGAAGAAATTATCGCATGAAATATTGTGTCCCGAACACCTATAACTGAGATCGCACACTACACGCATTCCTTGATTTTTCTTTTACTTTGACCCTTGTTCTTGTCCAGGATCAATCTACATACGAAATTTTACTGTTACATAGTCTTTATTTTGATCCCATATTTATATGGCTTACTTGGTATATATGAACTGTTTGAAAGGGCATCGACCACTAAATTCTACAGTTGTTAATCTACAGAAATATTTTCATTCAGATTTTATAATTTTGTTAGAATTTCTATCCACTTTTTCCAGATATCTCGCACTGCAGCTAATTTATCCAATTTTCTTCTTTCTTGACGAAAGAATTGATTTTCAAAACGAATAATCCTCGCCAAGGTGCAAAATTTTTCAAGGGACTTTGTCACATGAAAATAACTCTACCAGGTTCTTTATCCCATAAGCTCTCCATAAGATTTATAAACACCAGCTAACAATACTATTCCAATATATGCTTGAAAAGTTTATTTGCAATATTTTTCCATAAACTTTATTCTCCTTCAATATTAGTCATTTTTATGATTTTGATTTTAATTGAAGAATTAAATATTACTTCAGATATACTTTTTGCGTCTGTTGGCCTTGACGTTGCATATCTTGTGACTCCTGAAGTAGTTTTTTAAAATATTAGCAATTGTTGATTGAGAAAAATGTGCCAGCGGATTCATCTTCCCCTTTACTTCACTATTCTTGGATTGAGAATACTCTCTTTACACCTCATTTGTTGATTATGGGCATCAATATCGTTGTCAGAACTTTCACTTTCAATTTAATCACTTGTATGATTTTCATGCTCGGATACTTCTTCCCTCTGTCAGACGCTTTTATTAGTTTAGCTAAAAAGCGTGACAAATTTATGCGATTTGTCAGTTTTCTCTCCCATTCACATGCATAACTCCTTTACTGTATATCAGAAAGTGAAATACAGCAGAAAAAAAAGGAACTTTGCAATAACGTTTCTTTAACGTTTTGGCAGGGGGCAAACAATTATTGTTGTTACGATAACAGCAAGTAGTTTGGCCCTCTGCTAATCGTATCAGCATTTTAACCTTGCACGTGTTATCTTATCATGTGACAAAACTCATTCATTAAAAAAGAATAAATAAATAAGTTTTGAAAATGGATAAATTAGTGAAACTATTGTTATTCCTTACTTTTAATCTATTCCAAACAAAAGTGAACGTATATGCGAAAAAGTAAATCATTTTTTTTGCATTAGGTCATATTGATCCGAGCGATACATAAGGTATTTATTGACATATATTCCTTCGAAATACAAATAAACATAAATCCCTCTAGGAGTACATATTTAAACTATTTAACTACGATGTCAAGAAGTTTCATGAAAATATCCCTCTTCTATATTTTTTTATGAACGCATACATTTTATTTTGCGTTATATAGACCCGAACAGAGAGAACCGCAGGGTTAAAACCACTAAGTAGTTCACAGAGAAAAAAAAATGTAGACTTTTCATACAAAATATTTTTGAACGAAAGTGCTTACACGGGGAACTTATAGGTATCCCAAATATCTTAAGATCGTTTGCCCCTCTTAAAAAAGTGGGAGATATGTGACAAATATATTTTAGTTCTCATAAAGATTGTCATATAGGAGGATGGTGACAAGAGAAAAATAATTGGTAACAAATAAACATTTTTCCCGGAAACAAAGATTTCTCTACCCCGGGGTAACTCGGTGCTCCACGCACCTGTTTCCGGGCTAAAGTTCAACCGATATGATCACGAGTTAGAACTCAGGAGAGGCACTGCACACACACACACAGGCCATGCCTTGCTCTTAGTAAAGGCACTTGAGTCAGTCCTCTCAAAGTCAAAGACAAATTTAGCCGCATTGTCCTAACGGATAGATCAATTGTACATCCCTCATTGACTCTTGTGGTTGTTTAAAGCAGTTTTAGTTGTCTGTGAACTAAGAATTCTTCGCACACATCCTTGTCTCGGTTATTAAGTGCACCACGTGTCCAGCCACTCCGTTGTACATGGTGGGAGGTTATGCCTGGAATTGGTATCCTTGGTCCACTCTTGACTTCAAGATAGCGTTTCTCAAACTGTGGGGGGCACCTCTTTCGGGCGGCATGATAATTCTATTAGGGGGGCACGAGCATATTGAAAAGTCGAAAACAAAAGATAATTTTAAAAAGTTATTAATTTACTGAAAGTAAACAAACAAAATACTTTCTCATATAATAAAATATACAATACATATTTGCACTGATATAATACACTTATAAATGTCTCAGTACTATACAATGTATTTTATTATTCATTAAGCAATATTAAGTTAAGAACAAGTTTGATAATTACCAGTGACCCCATGAGCTTGTATTAACACTTATATTGAGAATCTTTGTGGTTTATTATTAATTCCTTAACTGCCGATGTAAAGTTACGTGATTCGTTTCTCCAATGTCGCCGTTTCCTACGTAGATGCGCGTATTTTGATGTGTTTTTTTGGGGAGGAGGGAAGAAAAGGAATAAATAAGCAAGTCTTCTGAAAAAAGTAAATCCTTCGCAAACACAATTAAGATCCTTTTATTGCATTCCAAAGCCTTCGGAATAATTTTATAGGTAGCAGCGCACAGAAAAGATCGTACTTTGGAAAGACGTATATATACGTCCAGAAAATTAATGCTTTGGCTTAGCGAAACGTTTATATACGTTGGTGGCATGCAAGATGTTGCATTGTAGTTTTAGTGTCGAAGTTTAGTATTATTGAATTCAATGCATTGTTATTGATGCGATGAAAATGATGATTGAATATTGGGTCGAGAATATTGAAAGTTTGAGAACCACTGCTTTAAGGACTTAGAAATGTTGAATTCCCTTCCCATTTATGAAATGAAATGTCCCATGCTTCTAGTTTTAACTACCATTCGGCGTTGAAAGTCTATTAATTCCCCTCATGCGGCTACAATCACGTCAGAAACCTTTTCAAATTAATCACTTCACAAAGGACATTCCTGACAACGCACTGCCGTCTTAAGCATATTGTACGCTATACTATTCATATTTGTACATGTATATGTTATTATCCCGTGACTTCTGTCACTGCATTGAAAAAAAAATTACAAATACAGAAGTTCTCCGAATATTAGGAAAGAGTGTGTGTGGTCTTTTTAAAAAGAGGAATTGTTCGCTCACACATTTCGATTTTGTATGTACACGGATTTCAGAAGCTTAATCATTCATTATGGTCTACTACATGGAATACACATTTTTCTACTGAACCCATGGCCAAAGACAAGAGTTTCCTCAATTACTACACTATTAGCTCACACTCTCTATATATTTATTTATTTATCTTGGTGGAATTTTCAATCGTTAATAAAATACATTTTTAAGGGCTCAATTAAACTGAAATATATATACATGATTATTTTGGATGACAATACAGTAATTTATTTATAATTAATAAAAATTAATTGATTAAAACTAATTATTTAAAGAATTACAAATACAGCCACGTTGGCATCATTTTTGGCGACTTGTGTCAAAACTTGAAAAGGTTTTTTTTCTCTCGTTTTAAAGCATTCAGTTGAACTGAAATTGTATATACTTGTTTGTTTTGGATCACAATACGATACTTTAATGATAATTAATAAAAACTAATTACCACTTAATGTTGTGATTCTGTCATATGTATATACATATGTATATTAATTGTAACTATTTAATAAAAAATAGCTAAAATAAAATTTTTTTTTGTTGATCTAAGTAGGAATTGACTTAAATATTTTTTTTTATATATATTACTTGTTTTATTTGAAATCAAATCTACAAGTCACAATCGAACAAAACAAGATGAATTTGCAATAATTTCAGGAATGTTTTTGAAAAATATATAAGTTGTTAGAACTCAGGTCAGAAAATAGTAATCGATTAACAGTTATTTCCTAGTAATGTTCACATTCTCTTTATT
>BMAV01025437.1:26882-67074 GCA_019973955.1 Trichonephila inaurata madagascariensis
AAATATTGAAAAATGAAGAATCGGACTCTGCTCGTACAACTTACCAATGCTAAAACACCTCTTTTATAATGCAATAAAATGTAAGTAGATATCGTTTTGATCATTTTTTGAGGAAATATTCAGTCACACAATACCAGTATAAGAAGATGGCCAGTTTACACACATTCTGCACTATTTCGTATTTTGCTGTTGCAAATGCTTGAGTTATTTACAAATGAGAAACAAGAAAAAACTATCAAGGTAACTTGTACCCTAGTATTAACAGAAGAATAGGGAGCAGAGAGAGAGAAAAGAGAGAGAGATTATGTAGAAATTTTCAATAAAAAAAGCACAGAGATAAAAAATGAACTACATATTCGAAGGAAATCTACCCAGAGTAAGAAATATGAGGTAAAAAAACATCAAGGAAATGTAACAAATAAAATTTATTATTGTAAAAGAATGGCATGTGCAAATGCATAAAATGTATCAACTATAAGTACATTGATTGCGAATAATGTAAGAAGCTATTTCTTGTATATATAATAAAGGAGGAATGCGACTTACTCACTCTTCACGAGATCTCTGAGACTATTAGAAATACAGAAGGGAAATTTAGCAGGCATGTTCCTTGATCTTGGTAAGCATCATTATGTTCTAGGATAAAGATCTGCAAAGAGCTGGTTTTTCGGGAATGATAGCTGAAAATGAATTAGAAAGGATAGATAAAGAAAATGATACATAAGAAATAAGAAGTAGATAAGAAAGGGAAGCGTTATAGATAAAAAAGAAATCAAGTTATTTGAACTCTAGCCCTACAAATTTAAAATTTGTTTATTTTACTGAGAAGAGATCCGTTAAAATGTGTTTGTGCTGAAATTGACTTCCATAGGGGATTATCTACGTGATGTTGGTTAAAAAACCCCGTTTTTTAACTATTAGACCTACAGTTTAGGAATTTGGCAAGCACGTTTCTTTTGTTGAGCAGAGAGCCGTCGAGAACAAATATTACATAAATGAACTCCCAAGACGAGTTAAAGAGACTTGAGAGAATTAAAAAAGAATTTCCAGTTTTTGAACTATTAGACCTACATACGTGAAATATAATTAGAATGCTTCTGTCGTCTGATGGAGATCTCATAATAATGCGATTTGAGTTAACCCCTTCTAAAGACTTTTACAATGGTTAAGGTATCCGACTACGTTCGGAACCGTGCTTTTGCAAAATTACATAAATGGATAAATTTCATGATATTTAGTGTCACTTAGATTAGAATACATGTATAAAATTGTTTTAAGGACATTTTGACAAAAAAAATTATTTAAATACAATATTTTGGCAAAAAATTAACTTAGAATAATCTTTTTTTCAAAATGTTCTCCTTTTATGAAAAATTTTTCTATTATAATAATATTTTGCCTGTATATAGCTCAGATTTCTCTACAGAGGCTTAACTAGAATTTTTGAAATGTATAACTTAGAAGTGTTTGTATTCATATTTTACGACAACAGAGGGGAGCAATTTTAAGAAAAAAACGCCAATAATTATTTCAATGGGTGGTAACTGAAAATAATGTGAATTTTTCCAAAATTCTAGTTGAGCCTCTGTACAGAGGTGTGAGCTATATACAGGCAAAATAATATTATAGTATTAATAATACTATTATATATTATTAAATAATATTATTTTATTCAAAAGGAGAACATTTTGAAAAACGATTATTCTAAGTTAATTTTATGCCAAAATATTGTACTTAAATAATTTTTTTTTGTCAAAATTTCCTTAAAACAATTTTATGCATATGTTCTAATCTGAGTGACACTAAATATCATGAAAATTATCCATTTATGCGCTTTTTTAAAATCACGGTTCCGAAAGTAGTCGGTAACCTTAAGGAGGCATTATAAATAACAAAAAATTTCGTTATTGAATTATTAGTTTACAGTCCTGAAATTAGGTAAGCATTTTTATTTTGTTGAGAAAGTATCCCTTAAAATTGGATTTTGTGGAAATCGACTCCAAGGGGAATATCAGAGCTTTGAAAATACATACAATTTTTACTTTGATATTCAAGTCTTAATCTTTTTAAATCAAGAGGAAATAGCTTTAATAATTATTTTCGTACAGTGCAATTCTATAGCTTACAGTGCAATTATTTTGTAAGCACAATCCTAGGGCATAAATAATAATAAATTAGAAACAATGTATTATAACCTCATAAAATATCCAGCGAAGTAGGCAGGTAATTGTTAGTTTGTTTGTATTTTTATATCATTCTACAAACTTATTCTTTCTCTACTCGTATAATATTCTTGTACAACTACATATTTGTCATAAACATATTAAAATTTATTTTGACTATTGTTAAAATGACAGCTGTCCAGTATTTTAAGGTGTAGCAATATTCCCTTCGTTCTAGTGTTAAAATACATAGAATGTTCTAAAATTGGTACTAATTGTCTATGCTTAGAGTTCAACAGACTCTAACAAGCTACGGTGAAAAACAAATTCACAGGAGAAGGAACAGTGCTAATGTTTCACGGTATAAGTATGTGCATCATTAAAGAAGCTTCAAGATCTGAAATTCAACGAGAAGACGTCAAGAATTTCTTCGTATGCTTATTTTCTATTTAGTGGGTAAAGAAATATAAATCCCAAGAGTGCCTATCTTTCAATAGGTAACTGCCACATTCTAAATATATTCGCTATAAGATAATTTTCTACGACGTTAATTTGTGAAAATTATGCCTCGAAAAAAAGGAAGAATGTGTTTTAAAGAAAATTATTCTCTAAGTTTCTGTCATTTGACCACAAGAGTTGTGACTAATTATCTTTAATTAGGATTATTAAACTAATCAGGGGAGTGAGGTTATCGAATAAAAGATTATATTGTGTTCTTTTTAAATTATGCCTGTAATGGATTAACGAAATAATTTAATGCTCAGTCTATTGTAAATTATATCTGAAGTTTTCAAAATCACTTTCTATGTATATTTTGTACATATAAGGTAAATATGGGCATCAAAACACTTAATAGAAAATATACTGCACTAAAACAGTTTGTATTTTTCCGAAATTAAGATACTTCATACTTTTGTGAGTATGGTCTTTCTAATGGTATACGAACAAACCTCTAACTTTTGTTGCTGTGTGTATTAAGAAACTGCAAAACAAATTCCGCATTTGACCATATTCAACTAAAAAGTTAGGTACTATGGACAACATTGCCAGAAATATGATTGCATTACAAAAAGACAAGGAAAAATGTCATTTCTTATTTTCCTTTTCCAAACGGGAATGCATTTTTCCTCAAAATTATATGTTTGACAAATGGTAAGAAATAAATATAAACAAATGTTATTGAACAAAGTCATTATCTATAAATTAAAACTAACTAAATGATGAAAATCAGATAAGCAATTAAATTAACACAAATTATTAACCCAATTGAATTAACATGTCGGTTGGATGGCGTGGTTGGTTTGTCACTGGGTTTCTGTACCCAAATTTGCGAGATCGAACCCAGCACAAGTCGATGGATTGTCATGATGCAGAAAATAAACAGCAGCCATGCCGTATGATTATACGGCATGTAAAAGATCCCTAGAGGTGTACTCTAGGCAAAACTAAATCCTAGGACAGGTTCGCATCGTCAGAGCTCAGGTGCCTCCCTCTAGGGAGAAAACTGGACATCAGAATTACCTACTGCGATTGGCCAATAAGGCGCCGCACTAAAAAAAAAGAGATACCAGCTTCTGGTGATGTACTAGGTAGGTTAATGAACTCTGTAATAACTGTTCATAATTTGCCATTAGAAATAAAAAAATAAACAACATTTAATGATGGCATGTCATTGTATCATACGTTACGCTCATTACAAAAGAAGTAAACATCCTTTAACTCGATGGCCAAGAATCACAATATTGCACCCATTCCTGTCCTTGACTTTCATCATAACAGCACCACAAGCAGGATAAATGCAGGACACATTTTGCTGATGTAAATCCATATATTTTTGTGTAACGCATATAAAGAAAAAAGTGAAAAACAGCAACACAAACATAAAAAGACTTTAACCCTCCAAGCGGTCTGCACGTAAAATTCCGCCATTCCAGACATGCTTTTTCTGCCTTCAAGCAAGATTCCCAAAAGCAGCCGAGCCACATTCTTAAAAATACGGCTAAATCGCTTTTGAGAACCCCACCTGAAAGCAAAAAAATATGTGCGGTGCAATTTTGAAGCATCTCCAGAATGGCAAGACTTTAAGTGCAGACCGCTTAGAGGGTTAAATAATAGACAAAATCGTCTTTTTCTACACTCCAGAGATATCATCCTTTTACACTTATCTACAGGAAACGGCTAAAATTATCGGTAATCATTCGACTTCCGGTATACTCTGATTGGCAGAATGTAGAATTATTGCTGTTTCTGTCACACACATACAATTTTTTGTTAGATGGTAATTAAGTTTATTGCACATTTAAAAACAAATAAAAATTTTAACCACACTAGAAGAATAGCACACATAATGACACAATGGTGGTTTCGCTTTTTATATGAAGCGGCAACCGGAAATTCCAAAACGCATATGACTTCTGTAAACAGACCTTGTGATTGGTAGAAAGACATCGTGCTATCTAATCTTACTTTATGTCTTACTATCTAATGTCTTATTATCTAAAGATGTATTACTATCTTATCTTACTTTAAAAATGCAGAGTTGTTAATTTTTAAGAGATAATCCCGTTATGCTGGTAAGATGAAAATTATTTTCATTTAAGTCCTGGAGGTTCAGGACCATTACAAATTAAAAAGTTTGAGAGGAAATTAAAGCTAATTATTACACACACACGCACGCACACACACATATATTAATATTGAGGTACTTTTATATAGAGATACGCAATCAAAAGAAAGTTATAGGAGACTGCTTTTATATTCAATATGCAATAGAATTGCATTAAAACTTTACTTTTACCTACAAACTCGTCATCTTTCTTATTTTCAAAAATATAAAGAAAAACAAAAATAAATGATGGATCGAGAAGAACAAAGAATAATGTAGCTAAAGATTATTTCACACTGGAAAGATGCCTTCACAACAGGGAATGAAAAAAAAAGTTTTCCAAATATGAACGTTTTGCTATGACAAGAATAGGAAGGAATTGGCGCATATTTCAAACCATGATTAAATGAGTTATGAATTATTCATCAGCGGAATATTTCACTTTTTATTCTTTTCACATGTCTGCACTCAAAGTTGATTGGATGAGGAATATCGGATATTTTGATGCTGAATTGTTATTTTGACATGAGCATTTTACCCAGATATCAGTGTTAGAATTTTTGCGATTATTATAATGCAACATTCGCATCTTTCACTCGCTTCAACCGAAATGTTTAATTTATGAATTTCGATTTGAGAATGCATAATTAAACGTCCGAACAAGGTACTCTGATTTATAGTTAGGAAAATATTTCTAAAACTTGAAAAGGGCTTTCTGAATTTGGAAGAATGATGATCCTTATAGATTCAATTGGATATGTAAGAAATAATTTATTTATAATAAAAAGGTAAAAGAATTTGTTTTATTTAATTCCTACTATAAGTTCACACTCTTTCTATATATATATATATATATGTACACATATAGTTAAAATTTTCAAACGTCAATAAAATACTTTTTATTCATCCACTGAAGTTCAGATGCATTTTTTATATTTTTAGTGGATGACACTTGATGTTAATGCAGTTTTTTTCAAATATTAATTCATTAGTTAAACTAAATTAAATAATAAATAGTAATAAACAAAAATAATAGTCTAACACTATATATACAAAGGAAAGTCGCTGGTTGTGTCAATGTACCGCAGTGGATAGCACGCTGGACATCTGATTCAAAGGTCATGGGTTTGAATCCCACCTGGGCTGCAGTAGCCGAATGGTATAGGTATCGAATCGTGGCTTGCCTTGTCACGAGTTCGAGCCCAGTACCACTAAAGACCCGCCTTGTAGGACAGCGATGCACGTTAAATCTGTCGAGAGCTGAAACGTCCTCCCGTTGGTGTGGTGTGGTAGTTAGGAGAGGAAGGTGCCAGGTCAAGTGTCGCCCACGTCACTTGACCATTATTCAAAATTACCTGGTCCGTCGCCAAAAGCACTCGTGTTGCTTAACAGTGCGACGTTAATTTTCAATCAATCAATCGAAACCCACCTGGGATGGCCTAATTTCTGAGAATGTGATTTCATTTTATTATACTCTATTTTATTGGAATAATTAAATATAATTAATGAATAAATAGTAACAAACAAGTAGTAGTCCAACACTCTAGATAGAAAGAAAAATGGAAAATTGCAAGCCAAATCGTTTTTTGTTTTGCCACTTAATATTGTGATTCTGTCATATGTATATACTTATTTATATTAATTGTAACTATTTAATAAAAAGTAACTAAAATAAAAATTTTCTTTGTTGGCCTATGTAGGAGTGAACTTATTGATATATATGTATATATTACTTATTTTCTAAGATAAGTGGAAGGGAAAAACAAATTTTTAACAGAGAGAAGTTCGAAATGTCAAGTTGCTTATTGTTATTGTTTATTTTGAGTTGCCTTAATAATATTAGTTTTGAAGTATTGTACAATAATTTTTATTCTGATGTACTGCTAAAAATTCTTACAATTTATTTTATTTTTTTTATTAAACAACTCCCTGTTAATAAAAACATTTCAGTTAGAATTTTCTAATTGAATCATGTTGGATCGTATATACGTAATTTCATTAGAGCAGATAAAATATATTTTTCATACAAGAACAAGAATTTCGATATACCTAATTGAACTTTCCCTTTGAAATTCTCATTTACATTTAAAGTTTTGTGTGTCATTTTCAAACATTCGTCTGCTGTTACAAGAACATTCTGCAAAACGAATTTCTCAGGCTTAACTTTATTTTTTGCTATAATAGTACCTTTTATACGCTAAGGCTTTCTTTTTACATTTAACATAACATTTTGACGTTTTTTCTGGTTGATTTGTATGTGTTTGATGATCTTGCACATGGAATAGGTATTTTTTTGCGAATAAATATTTTTCAATTAGTGATCAAAGTGATATATAGCTGTTTTTACTTTTTTTTATAGTGTCTGACACAAGATAATTGCAAAAGTAAAAGTGTCACTAGCAATACCAATCTTATACAGAGAACAGTGAGGAACACTTCTAGGAATATCAGAAAAAAAAAATTCAAAAATATTAAATCTTGTAAAAATAGTAAAAAATTTTAAAAAAATTAAATATTTAAGGGAAAAGAAATTTTTTTAAAAAATGGTACCTTAAATGTTTTTTTTCTTATGAAATACATGTTTTATGTGTAATTAAACATTTTTCACATAAATACATTCTGTTCACAAAAGAAAAAAAAACTTTTCTCATAGAAGAAATCGAGCTATTATCACGAAACTTGTCAGTAATGTAGTCTGGTAAGAGATTAAAAGGATTAAAATTTCGACTCGAATGAGACAAGAGTAAACGGGCTGTGTGCATATGAGATGCGCAACTGGCAGACTTTAGAAGTCTGATTACTCGTGCCATAAGTTTATTAAACACATCTGTCGACACGGATGGACGGTATTGGGACAAGAAAAGCATCTGAGACGTAACTACCGACTGTACGAAATATTGTTGGACTTTTAGATGGGCTGTATACTAGGTCTCAGAGAAGCAGTTTGGTTGAACAAGCGCATCAGCAGAGCCTCCAACTTGGTCGGAGCTATATGGTAACTGCTCGGTGTTATCAACAATAAATCAGGAAAGGGATAGTCTATCATCATGGTGGATCAGGACATCTCAGTATCACAAATGCTGGCGATGACCGCTTAATCATAAGAGATGCCACGTCTTCATGTACAAAGTTTCTAAAATCAGTTCGACGCCATTTACTATCTTGCAGACATCCAGTGGTATCAAGGGAAACCATTCGGAGATGACAGGTAAGACAGGTATAAGGAGCCGACGACTGTTAAGACGTCCATCACTGTTGCCACATCTTAGGCAGCGTCGATGAAATGTTTGCAGACCTCGGGAAAGTTAAAGCATGACTGACTGGAGGTGCGTGGTCTTCAGCGACGAATCCCGATTCAGTTTCAACGCTGATGACCAGACCATTTACGTATGGAGGTGGCCTCGACACCGTTACGATCCAGCATTTTTTGTCAAGAGATATAAGGCAATTATACAAAGTGTAATAGTGTGGGAGCGACATATTGGATACACAATCACCTCTAGTCATTTTTCATCGCACCTTGACAGCACTCATTTACGTGGACGAACTTTTAGCGCCAATTGTACTGCTATCAAGCTGCCCGGTGCCATTTATCAGCAAGACAATGCTCGTACACATACTGCGTGACTCTACCAACAATGTCCTCAAGGATATGACGTACATCTGGTACCAGGTCACCAGATGTTTCGCCAATAGAGTACTTCTTGGAGGTGTCTGGAAAGCAACTGCAGTCGTTTAGGAACAATGGTGATTTTCACATGATCTTCTGCAAGACGTCTAGGTTACCTCATTGATTTGATACCATGTCTTGTTTTGGCATGTATATCTCCACAGGTGGCATATTACACATTGATTTTTGACCTTTTTCATGCCATGTCATCTTAATAAAACAATCTGTTGTTCTGAATTTTTAATCATTTGGTCATCTCCTTATACACTACACACCTTTTAGTTTTGTTATAGTATAGCTCGTTTCCTTCTGGGTGCATATAAATAAAAATATTGTGTTCATAGTACCATGTCCCCTCATAATTAAGAAACAAATAGCATAAAAATGTTGTAAGAAATTTCTAAAAAAGCAGCCAAATATGAACGTTCATCATGTTATAAAGCATAATTTTATTATTTGATCTGAAATTCAAAATTATTGATTTATTAATCACATTTTCGACGCACGTCCATAAAATAAGTTTCCCTATTAAAAAAAAAAAAACTCACACTTTCAGGAAAATATTTATTGGCAACAAGTACAGCAATATTTCAGCTATTTTTCAACTTAGCCACCACCATAATTGAGACACTTCTCGAATCGTAGGATCAAATTTTGTATCACTCTGTCACCTGTGAATGGAACCAGCGTGTGACAGACGACTTCAGCTCTTCGTCAATGCCAAAACGCTCACCGAAGAACAGGAATTTCTTGAGGTGCAAGAAAACATGAAAATCTCTGGGAGCAAGATCAGTGCTGTAGGGAGGATGATCAAGAAACTCCCAGCCAAGTTCCGTCAAAACAACTGCTGAGCGTTGAGCCACATGTGGACGAGCATTTTCACGGAGGAGCACATCTGCATTAAGCATCCCATGCATCTTGTTTTGAATAGTACTTCGCAATATCCGCAGTGTTTCACAGTAATGGTCAACGTTTACTGTTTCCCCTAGTGAAAGGAAGTCAATAAGCAGAATGCCCTTCTTATCCCAGAACACCGTGCATATCACTTTCCGCACCGACAGCGTCTGTTTAAATTTTGTTCTGATCGGAGATCAACTATGCCGCCAATGCATTGACTGCTGCTTAGTTTCAGAGGTGAAGTGTGAAATCCAAGTCTCATCACCCGTGACGATCCTGTCAAGGAACTCGTCGCCGTCATCGTGATATCGTTGCAGAAATGTCAGTGCTGCTCCTAAGCTTTGAAATTTTTGTTCGGGTGTCAGGTGTTTCGGTACCCACCTGGAACAATGTTTTTTGAACAGCAGGTGCTTAGTGACAATCTCATGCAACAAGGATCGCGATATCTGTGGAAATTGGCTGCTCAGCTCCATAATCGTGATGCGATGGTTTTCCATCACTCGCTGCCGCACAAGCTGAAAAAGATCAACATTGATGAGGGACGGTCACCCACTGCGCTCTTCATCATGGACACTTTGACGACCCTCGGAAAACTGCCTACACCAGCGACACACGATCTGCTTACTCATGATATTTAGCCCGTAGACCTGACAGAGCTGGCGATGAATTTCCATAGGCGCAATGCTTTGTGCATTAAGAACTTTATCACCGACCAAACCTTACAGGCGGCGGGAGAAGGAATAACAGTTTCCATTTCGGACCATTGTTACCAAGCTACTGGGACCTGCCCGTCTGGCATATGATTGATACGCCATAGATCTGTTACGCATGCGCAATTGACACGACTAATTACGTTTACTTTTAAGGGGAAAACATCAGGAAACTTACTTTCTGGATGCGCCTCGTATTATTATATTAACTTAGTGAAGTTTGAAAATTTTGTAAAATTAAAATTTAAATTTGGTCGAAATGCTTAAAATTAGTTTTTTGATAAACGGTTAGTAAAATACGTGTTCATTGAGAAATATTTCATTTTGGAAAGAGGATAAATTGTAGGTTCAGAAGAATAAATTTTGCTTTGTTTTTACTAACATGAACAATTCCACCATGATAATCAGAAAGAACCAGGTTAAAAGGTTTAATCGTTATTTTATTCAGCGGGAGTATTTACAGCTCTCAAGAGAAACAGTAAAGTAAGTCTTTACTTGTAACGGATAAAATATGCTAAGTATAAATAAGGTAAATAAGATTTAAGCTGTAACTGTTATTAAATCTAAACTTAAATCCAGAAACAACTTATCTTGCAAATAGCAAGGGGATTATGTTACAAAAGTGCGATAATTTTCTACACGAAACCGCAATACAATTTATCTTCACTCTTAATTCTACTTTCGATTATTTGGAAAAATAGCTTTAACAGAAGCACACCAAAAATGCAGTGTTTTTTTAAAAAAAATTTCAAATTTTGTTCATTTACATAAATTTCTGAAAAAGAATGAAGACTTTTGCAAGAAGAGAATTAATGGAACAATATAAATTTTTGCAAAATGACGCCATGAAAAATGAAGAGTAATTATCAAAGAAAGTGTCTTTACATGATTACATCTAAAAGCATAAGTGAACTGTGACTAGGACAGTGTTTCTCAAACTGTGGGGTGCTCATTCCCCCTTAGGGTGGGGCGTGATAACCCTTCGAGGGGGGCGAGAGCCTAATGAAACGTCGAAAACAAAAGATTATTTAAAATAATTATTAACTTACTGAAAGTAAACAAACAAATACACTTTGACATAGTAAAAAATAAATTACTCATTTGCACTATAATTTGCAGTTTTCTTAGCATCCTTATTAATAGTGGTAATGACTCTCCTTTTTAAACACTGTTATGTATTTCACTAATTTTTTTTTTAGCTTCAATTCATTTTATTATAAATATATAAGCTACCCCGATATTCACTTATATTGAACTGCGTTATCAACTTTTTCCAAATACGAAACAAAGAATAGTGTTTATATTTTTAAAACAATGACGTCTTTGTCTTCCATTTTACAAACATTTTGTTTTCCGAGATAAATGCAAGTTATATTAAATTAAAGATCTAGATATTTCATGGATTTTTATATGTATTCGTTTTTTTTTTTTTAACTAAGCTTTCACTAGATTAATTTTAGTGACATTTCCTCCTGAAGTAATACATTTATAAATTCTAATGTACTATTTTTTTTAAAAAAAAATAAATGTCCAGTTAAATATATTTTTCCTCTTTCTCAAATTACTTCTTTTTGTCTTAGGTGACCAAATAAAGTATTCATTTAAATATTAAATAAAATAAAAACATTAAGAATTTCTTTGGTAAAAAACAGTCCAGGCCTTATAAAACTTTACATTTTTTTTAAATGCTTTACACCTTTTTTTTTAAAAAAACTTTTTTCACCGATCAAATTCAATGAATAAATTTCCCTGGAGATTCATACCTCTTTTTTTATACGGATAATTTACTCTTAAGTTAATTATTAATCATGTGTTCTTGCTCCAATTTGAAACTTTTCATTAGCTCCTTTGAGACTCGTTAAATATTCTCTGTGACGCTATATAATTCAGTTGATTAAAATAGCATTACTTATAACGACACCGCCATTTCATACAAATTTATTCTCATAAATTCTAACCACCTTTTTCTGTAAGATTTCGTTTGAATGTTTGTAAGAGAAAAAGTTCAAAGTACCAATTAGATTCAAAAATAAAAATAAATAAATAAATAAGTATTCGTGTTCACAAATAAGAGAAAAAAATGTTTCAGAACAAATAAACTTTACAAGCGAATATGTGAGAGGATTTATTTCATCTCCAATCGAGCCGTTGGACAGTAAAACTAGTAGAAGAAGGTGAGAATGTGCAATGGACAACGGCGCATGTTTCTTACAATAACCTCCACTGGTCAGAAACAACTTTTATCAATGTTATCGCAAATAGCAAGGGGATTATGTTACAAAAGTGCGATAATTTTCTGCACGAAACCTTAATACAATTTATCTTCCCTGTTAATTCTACTCTAGATTATTAGGAAAAACAGTTTTAAGAAAAACGCAGCAAAAATGCAGTTTTTTTTAAAAAAAAATTCTGTTCATTTATATAAATTTCTGAAAAAGAATGAAGACTTTTGCAAGAAGTGAATTAATGGAACAATATAAATATTTACAAAATGACGCCATGAAAAATCAAGAGTAAATTTCAAAGAAAGTCTCTTTACATGATTACATCTAAAAGCATAAGTGAACTGACTAGGGCAGTATTTTTCAAACTGTGGGGTGCGCCCCCTAGGACGGGGGGTGATAACCCTACGAGGGGGACGAGAGTTTAATGAAAAGTCGAAAACGAAAGATTTTTTAAAATAATTGTTAACTTACTGAAAGTAAACAAACAAATACATTTTGACATAGGAAAACTTAAAATACTCATTTGCACTGTAATACACTTATAAATGTATCAGTACTATACAATCTATTTTTATAATTAATGTAACGATACTAAGTTAAGGACCAGTTTAATAATGACCAGTGACTCCATAGATTTATCATGTTTAAAATTATATGCCAATATTAATTCTTATCTTGATAACATACGGTTTACAATTAATCCCTTAAAAACGATTAAAAATTAGGCGATTTGTTCCCCAATGTTCCATTTAGCAATTTGTTCCATTTAGCATGTAGGTAAGCGTATGTGGTGTATTGAGGGTGGGTGGTGGTAGAAAAGAAATAAATAAGTATATTCTCTGAAATAAGTAAATCCTTCGCAAACACTGTCAAGGCCATTTTATTGCCTTCCAAAGCCTTCGGAATAATTTTATGGATAGCAGTTCACCGAAAAGATAGTATTTCGGAAAGGCGTATATATACGTCTGGGGCAATAATTACACTGGCTGAGTGAGACATTTATATACGCCGGGGGGACTTAAGGGGTTAAAGTCATATTGTAGGTATTGTAGGTATAGATTATAGAATATAATAGAATAGTAGGTATAGATTATAGATTATAGTAGGTATAGTAGGTATAGATTATAGATTATATTATAGAAAGCCCAAAAAATGCCCTGGTGCAACGTCAGAGGGGTGTCCCTAGGTCAGCCTTTGCTATGCCGAGGCCTTACGGAGGCAACCAAGCAGCCCGAAGCAATTCACTGCCAAGATTTCAAATGTCCGAAATGGATTTTCGAAGATTCCAGCAGATAACGCATCAGCAGCCTGCCTCTGCGACCGTTTGCCTGCTGCCCTATGATTCTCAGTCAGACAGTGCTGGAGCTCTCTCTGCTCCAGAACTACCCGCAGCACGAAGCGGCAGGAGGGACGGAGGTAAGTCTTGAATGTAATGTGAAGACTTCTGAAAAATTAGAACTACAGTGGGACCTCTATACAAGGAAGTCGTTAAATCCCGGAAAAAAGTTCGTTGTATGGAAAATTCGTTATATAGAGGTTCATCTCTTAATATACTTTATAAAACACATAAAACAAATTTTAAATTCATAAACACTATATATTAAAAAAAAGTAATTATTCACAATTTTTTTAAAATTAATATGTGTTTATTTTATATATCTTACCCATCAAAAATAGAAAGAAAGAAAAATTGCAAGGAAAACAGGAAAAAAGAATGTCGAAGATTTCACTGCATTTTCAATATTAAGAAAATAATTTTATACTAAAATTAATTAATCTTAAGGCCATTTTATAATTTAACTCTCCAAGCGGTCTGCACGTAAACTTCCGCCATTCCAGAGATGCTTTTTCTGCCTTCAAGCGAGATTCCCAAAAGCGGCCAAGCCGCATTCTTAAAAATACGGCTCAACCGCTTTTGAGAACCCCACCTGAAAGCAAAAAAGTATGTGCGGTGCATTTTTGAAGCATCTCCAGAATGGCAAGACTTTAAGTGCAGACCGCTTAGAGGGTTAAATTATACAAGTAATATTTAACATACATTATTTTATAATTAGAACACGGGGATACGGAAAAACTCCACTAAGAGTGAAAGAGGATATTGAAGATGTTTCTAGTGAACTGGGCAATGGGGGTTAAAGTTTGCACTTCTTCGATGAAACGTCCAGAACTATTGCTCTCGGTGAGTTAGGATCTAATAAAACTAGTTCAAGATTTATGACCACCATAAAATGTGCTCAAGAGAGAATAACTTGAAATTTTTCAGAAACACTTTAAAAAAAAGAGAGAACTAAAATTGAATCCCAAAAGAAAAAGTTCATTATATAGAAAATGCACTTCGCTATAGAGAGGTTATTTTACGAAGAAAATCGTAAAATATTCAAGGTTCCAGGAAAAAGTTCGTTAGATGGAAAAATTCGCAATACAGTTTCGTTGTATAAAGGTTCGACTGTATATCTAACCAATAGGTTACGCCCAGTTCTAAAAAGATTACCTAATCTGTTATTAACCTATTGATATCAATATATATTGTATATTAGAAGAGTTTCTTAAGGTATACAGTAATATCTCGACTTACACTACCCCGACATACACGAACCCGGAGTTATGCAATTTTAAAATCTCGTCGATTCGTCTTTTTATTTATTTATTTTTTTCCCAACACTGAAACTCAGATGGAATCAGCGCTATTAAACTTGATTCGATCTATCAGCACTAAAGAGAATATATTTTGTATTAAAATTCAACTCCGTCCTCTTTAATGATTATTTTTCATAAGACAAATAAGTATTATCGAAAAAAAAATCTGACTAGTTTTCAGTAAATATGCTCAGTAGTCCTTAAAATTGCATAAACTATATAAATATCTAGCAAAACTTTCATCCCTTGAGTAACTAGAAAGTCTCTTAACCGTTTCCCCATAACCAGTACCCAAAAATCTACTCAATACCCCACTTCGACATGCTTCTTTTATTTTCGATTACTTCCTGCCTCGGATGGTTTTTAAAGTTGCGAGGGCTCTCCAGAATTTTGACTGAACCCATCCATAGCAGAGCCCCAATTTATCACGACCGTCATGCAGCTGGGAGAGCTCAATTGAATTTCTCAACTGATGGCGGTGTCAAACGGGAGAATTACCGATCTCGCGATGATACCGTAGAAAACGTGACAGCTCGTGACTTTCATCGGAAAGCAATCACGCGATGATTTTAAGAGGATGAGAAGGGGGAATACATTGGGGGTGGCTTGTTTTGTGCTTTGCGCTTGGTGAATGTTTTGGACTTCTTGCCAGCTGTGTTCCAGTGTCTAACTCTGTTTTGGATCTGAATAAAAGCGGAACATTTTTTTGGCTTATGTTTAAAGGTAATCGTATCCAACTTGTTCCTTGCCGTGATTTTGCAAAAGAGGATGAATAAATGTTTTTTTGAAGATTAAGTGTCGCTTGAATTAGAATATATGGGTGAAATTGTTCTCAGAATATTATTACAATAAACAATTATTTGAATGGAACTTTTGGCAAAAAAGGAATTGAAAAAGACATATTTTTAAAACAAGTAATATATAAAAAAAAATAAGTCAATTCCTGCTTAAGTCAACAAAGAAAAAGTTTATTTTAGTTATTTTTTATTAAATAGTTACAATTAATAAAAAAAATATTTATATAGTACATATGACAGAATCACGCTATTATGTATAAAATAAAAAGCGATTTTCCTTGCAATTTTCCATTTTCCTTTTTATATTTGGTGTTAGACTATTTTTTGTTACTGTTCACTCATTAATTAACTCTAATTATTCTAATAAAATAGTATAGTAAAAAGAAAATCACATTCTCAAAAATAAAGGCATCCCAGAAGGGATTCGAACCCACAACCTTTGGATTAGTAGTCCAATGAGATACAGGTACACAGCAAACGATAATCCTTTCTATTTAAGCTGTTCGACTACTTTTTTCATTTCTTAATATTAATTCCTTTTTTAATTTAATGAATAAATTAATATTTAAAAACACTATATTAACGTCAAGTATCATCCACTAGAAGTGGATCACCATAAAATGTATTTCAAATTAGATGGATGATTAGAAAGCCTTTTATTAATAATTGAAAAATATATAAATATATATATATATATAGGGAAAGAAATAATAGTAGGAATGGGGGATTAATACTATTTTATGGAAACTCTTTCTATAATAATAATTTTACTTTGCCTGTGCAGAAGAGAGAAATAAATTGATTTTGCATTTAACAAGGAAACTGCCATACGAGAGAATAATAGTACTATAAATGATACGGTAGGAATATATGGGCTATTCTTCACCATTAAAAAGCCATGTATTATTTCTCTCTCTCTCTCTGTCTGCTCGATTAATTCTATATGGATTGCCCGAATGAAATGTGGAAACCTGCAATAGCAGCGCAAACGAACAAGAACAAAAGGGGCGTAGGATGAGTACTTCGCATACGATGTGCAATAATGAAACCTGTTCTTAGTAAATGAAATAGATCAAAAGTAAAGTGTTCCTATTCATAGATAGGTCCATTTCGGAGCAATTTGAAGTAGAATGGTTTCTGATTGCAGGAGATGAGCTGAGTACTGACAGTAATCAGAGAATGGAGTCAGTCTATGTCGACCACTGCTTCGTTCGAACAATTGGTGCAACAGTTTTCGTGAAGGTAGACAAACGATACCAGATTTTTATGACAATGCCGGCCCAACATCTCCCTTAAAATCCGGACAACCTTAAAAACTCACGTTGGAACATCCTCCGTACAGTCTAGATTTGTCTCCCTCGAGCCATCCACACTTTTTTTCACTTTAAATAGCATTACGTTTCCATTTGAATGATAAGGTGAAAGAAGCTGTTCTACAAAAGTCGCTCTTCAATTTTTTTTTCTTGGAGATGAGATCCTCCCCCCCTCCACCGTCAGTGTATATTAACTGGAATACTTCTTACAGTTATTTTCAGTTTAAAGGTACGCAATTAAAACAGTTTGGGGATCACTGAAATATATTGTGTACTTAAAAGTTACATACAGCAATCCTCACCGTCTTCGTCAAGTGCTGTTTGAATAACTCTCAATTTAAGATTAAAATCCATTAATTATAAATAGATAGATTAGATTTTGAAAAAAAATGAGACTGGTAGATTTGAACAACAAATAAGAAAATATTAATTTATGATTAATGCTTCAAAATAGTGATTAATTTATTTTAAAATTCATAGAAGTAGAGATCATGATGTCAGTATTGTTTTTTTTTTTTTTAGTTTTTGATAAAATATTCAAAATCGGGTATTTAAAAAAAGCCTTTTCATATTCTTACAAATTGTACTTCTTATGTGCTACTAGCCGTTACCCGCCCATTTCGCAGGGTATTTCATGGTTGTTGTTTTTTAAATATATACTGTTTATATATAAATATTAATTATTGATATCTGTCCTAGCGCTAAGCTTTCGATTGTCCAGAAAAACATCCCTTTAACTCCCACCTCTTGATTTAAAAAGAATTTTTTACTGTTAGGACTTTTAAGAGGATCTTTTTACGATTTGTTAACTCTTCCACAATAGTAGATTTCCACAAAACTCAATTATGATGCAACTCTACTAAAAAAATAAATATGCTTGGCAAATTTCAAGTCTAAATCTAATAGCTCAAAAACGATTTTTTTTTGTATCAATATGCCCCATAAACAACTTTTAGATTCGTTTTTCATAAGAATCGTTCCTGGAGGATTTCAAATCGACAAAGATAACGAAAAACATGCACACCAAATATCTTACTACTGTAGATTTGTTATTTCGAAAAAGGTAATATTTTTATCAAAACATTCAAAAAACTCCTCCCCCCAATAGGTGTCGATGTTTGAAAAATGCGTTAATCTCTCCCCCTTCCCTGATCGTCTATTTCTGCAAAATTTCTTTTGTAGCGGATGCCTACTCCTTAAAAGTAACATGCCAACCAAATTTAAAATCTCTCGTTCTAATAGTTCAAAAATGGTAATATTTTTCTATAACGCCTCTTTAACCCCTTGCAACCCCCCTCAAGGGTCTATTTTTGTAAAACTTTATTTTTAGAGGATTTCTATATAAAGGCAACATGCTCTTGCCAAGTTACAAATATATAGTTCTAATACTTCAAAAAGGGGAATGTTTATCTATAACGTCACTCAATCCCTCGGTATTCCCCTTCAGGATTGATTTTCGTAAGACCCTTTCTTAGAAGATCTTTACTCTATGAAAGAAACACGCTTACCAAATTTCAAGTCTGCAGGTTTAATAGTTCTAAGGATATCGTAATCAGTTATTGAGAGAGCGCTTTGATTCCTTATATATATACATTTGAGAAGCCCATCATAGCATTTTGACTATCAAAAATAATCTTGTAAAAACGTCATTCTAATACAAATTATATCGTACCCTGAGCTGAAATTAATTCTTACCCTCTGCTTATTACTTGTTTTAATTATGCTTTACGATTGTTCTTGTAACTTTAAGGTATCCGACTACGTTCAGAACCGTGATTTTACAAAAGCACATAAATGGATAATTTTCATGATATCTAGTGTCACTCAGATTAGAATACATAGATAAAATTGTTTTAAGGATATTTTGACAAAAAAAAATTATTTAAATATAATATTTTGGCAAAAAATTAACTTAGAATAATCTTTTTTCAAATTGTTCTCCTTTTGAGAAAAATGATTCTATTATAATAATATTTTGCCTGTATATAGCTGAGACCTCTCTACAGAGGCAACTAGAATTTTTGAAAAATTCACATTATTTTCAGAGTTACCACCAATTAAAATAATTATTGGCGTTTTTTTCTTAAAATTACTCCCCTCTGTTGTCGTAAAATATGGATAAACCCACTTCTAAGTTATATATTTCAAAAATTCTAGTTGCGCCTCTGTAGAGAAGTCTGAGCTATATTCAGACAAAATATTATTATAATAGAAGCATTTTTCACCAAAGGAGAACATTTTGAAAAAAGATTATTCTAAGTTAATTGTTTGCCAAAATACTGTATTTAAATATTTTTTTTTGACAAAATGGCCTTAAAACCCTTTTATATATGCATTCTAATCTAAGTGACACTAAATATCATGAAAATTATCCATTTATACGCTTTTTTTTACAAAATCACGGTTCCGAACGTAGACGGATACCTTAACAACGGAAAAAGAAAAAAAAAAACTTCTGAAAATTTATATCAAGCAAATACATAATACGTACTTTTTATTCCTTTTTAAACCCCAAATCAAGTACAAAACAAATGTGACTCTTCTAAGAGCATTGTAGATCTTTCTTTCTACAAAGTACTAGAATGAATAAGTGCCCAAGTTGCCCTACAAACAGAATTGGATCATCAGTGTTTACTAGAAAGAAGGAGGTACCTTACCAGCCCATTAGCATCGCTCTCAGCTTGACGTATATGCGACTCGTCAGGAGCTTTATTTCCTTACCTAACTAATCGGATCACTTGGCCAGCAATTTCGAAAATATTTCGTGTAACATAAGTGAGACCCATTCTTCATGATTAAGACACGGTTCTAGAACGAAGATGTCAAGAAACCAACAAGTTCGAAGGAGGTTCTTTTTATTACATCTATGTAGCAAGTGACCACTGAATAAAATGATGTTATTTGAATCTGAAACATAACTATGCAGCAAAAATATATTATACAGATAGGAAGAATACTCTCGAACCGGATGCATTTTTCATGCTTAAGACTCAGTTCTAGAATAAAAATGTCAAGAAACCAACAAGCAAGAGGGGAATTATTTTTATTACATCTACTTGTAGCAAATGGCCACAAAGTAGAATGATGTTATTTGAATCTGGCTCATATCTACACTGCTTGACAATTGCTAAGAAACAGTTATGTTTTTTGGAATAATTAAAAACAGACATTGATTGAAGAAATAAAACTAAGTACTTATTTAGTAGGGACGATGTGCATTTATTATAGGGCAAAATGGTACAGATATCGCCCCCATCGAAAAATTAAAACCTTAAAAATAAAAAAATAAAAAAAAAAAACGCTCTTTGGATGATTTCCTAACAGTCGCAAAAAATTGATTTTCAGGTCAGAATGATGCAGACACGAGTACTTTAGTAACATACGTATTGACCACTCACACTAATACACATTTTTCATCGTTGGTGGTTCTCCATGCTCCTCACTAAACTATCGGGGAGACCTTGGAAGATATTTTATCAATCCTCTCTCAAGGTGGTATTGAGCTCTTGCCCTGTACAGAGAGGGATGGTCATTTGTATAACACGTTTGCCAAAGGCATCCCAAGCATGTTCAATAGGATTTAGGTCGGGAGAGTAAGCAGGCCATTGCATGCGGAGAATATTTTTACTTTGCAGTGTGTTTGATATCTCAACACTTCTGTGTGGCCGCGCAATATCGTCCATAAATAGAAAGTCTGAACCTACGGCACCTCTAAAAATAGGAACATGATCCAGAATAAACTCTCTGCACTAACGTTGTGATGCAACGCTTCCTCACTCAAATATGTGAAGCGGTGTTCTGCCATTGTACATGATGCCTGTAATTCGTGGCCAGAATCAACTGTCATACGGAAACGAGATTCGTTGGAGAACATCACTCGAGACCAATTTTCGTAATCCCAACCAACATGTTCTTTACACCAGCGTAATCTCTCTCGACGATGGCGTGGTTGAAGTTGGATGCAAGGGGAACAAGTTTCCCGGCATATAAACTAACTTGATTTAATCACCGTGAGAAGGTTCTTACTTAAACATACGTACCGGTAGGGGTTGCAAGGTTTACAGCTATCTGGTCAGGAGTGAAATTTCTGTTCCTTCTTGCACCGAGGGCTACATAGCAATCCTCTAAAGGTGTGGTGTTCCTACTGCGACCCCCAGCGGGCTTTCGCAAAGCATTTCCACCCTCAGCAGCCTTGCGAGATGACACTTTTTGATATACCCATTCGAGGAGCTACAGTGGTGACACTTTGGTCTGCTTGCATTCGTCCAAATGCTCATCCACGATTGCAGTCACTCAAATGATTTCTTGCTGCCATTTTGCTTTTAATTATTACTAGAACCAAACAGAATTTCAGAGATAAACTTTTATAACATCCCGCACTATTTTCATCAAACATCAAGCAACAGGAATATTTTTATTTATTTTTTTAAAAAAAATTTGTTATGAATTATTTGTTGTATGTACTGTATTTTATGCAGTAATGAGTCCCGATCTACCACGCCTTCTTAACTTGAATTTACTTTCATTGCTCAGATGCGTGATAGTGATATAGAGGTTATTATAGCATTACACACTTTTAGGAAACTGTTCTTAAAACTCTCGAACCAGATGCATTCCGCATGATTAAGACTAGATTCTAGAATAAAAATGCCAAAAAACCAAAAAGTTTGAAGGAAACTTTTTTTATTACATCTACCTGTAGAGAATGAAAGCAAAATAAAAGGATACTACTTGATTCTGAAGTATATGTATGTGGCAAAAATAAATAACAAAGAGGTGAAGTCACGCCTAAGAAAATGTTAATGAACTCTCAAACCCTTATTCATGCTTAAGACACAGCTCTAAAATAAAAATATCAAGAAACCAACAAACCAACACGCACGGATGAAACTTTTTTTATTACATCTTTCTGTAGCAAATGGCCACAAAATAGAATGATGTTATTTGAACCTGACACATACCTACGTGGCAAAACTAAATAATATATAGGCGAAGAAAAATATACAAGTTAAAGAAATTGTACTTAAACTCTCAAACCAGATGCAATCTTCATGGTTAAGACATGGTTCTCGAATAAAAATGTCAAGAAACCAACAAGTACAAAGAAAGCTTTTTATTATATCTACGCTTTGGCAAATAATCACAAAATAAAATACTATTTGAATACGAAACATATTTATGCGGCAAAAATAAATAACATAATAGTGAAGAAGAATACACGTTTAAGAATATGTCCTAAGCTCTCGAAACACATGTATTCTTCATGATTAAGACACGGTTCTAGAGTAAAAAAAAATGTCAAGAAACCAACATTCGAAAAGGAAATACTCTTTCCAATGCATCTACCTATAGTAAATGACCACAGAATAAAATGACACCATTTGAATCTGACACCTAACTATGTGGTAAAAATAAATAATACAAATGTGAAGAATAATACAAGTTAAAGAAATTGTTCCTAAACTCTCGAACCAGCTGTCAAAGTGTCCATTTATTAAAGACGCCTAAGCTGGCAGATGTCGTGTTCACAGTTAACTTGCTACGACACTTGTCACAGAAAAGTTGACGGATTCTTTTTATGTGTGTTTGCTTTCTACCAGTTGGTACTTCAAAAGCGCGCTGAACAGTTAAACGCGCATCGAAGACCTTTTTCGATCGATTTGATTGTAAAACAAAACCTAAAGTTGATTAAAATTGCATAACCTTGTTACTTCGAAAGCTGTTTATTTATTCAAAACTTAAGATGAGTACATTACTGATTTACTGTTCTTGTGAGCGTATAACTACAATTTTCTGGTAATAGATAAGGTCTTGGTTAAGTGAAGTCGTAATCCTTGTTTATGTGCTTCAACTCGTGGTTTTCGAAGAATTCTCTCTCTATTAAGCTTCGCTCAAACGCGAGGGTCGTAAACTTTGTTTATATCTCCTTAACAATATGAAGTGACGCTTAACATTTCCCTTGCGCTAAACCATAAAAGATACCTCCCGAATCACGGAATTTAAAAGCCTTCTAACCTCAGAGCAGGGTCTTCTAATTTAATTTGTTCCAGGAATTTAAGATTTTATATCAATATAAAATTCTGGAGCCTATAAAATAATTCCCTCAAGTAAAGCTAACATGCGCATGTTGGAAAGGAATAAAGAATGAGATAAAATTCAACCAATCGTGTTTTCTGTTTAGAATGTACAAATGTTAATGAAAAAAAAAAGCAATATAAAATACACTAAATAACATTATAAGACAGGAAACTCATTGCGAAGTTCAAAGGGAATGTGATAAATACTTAAATAGAAATTTCTTTTAATACAATAAAAAATGTTTTTGCTTTATTAGTTTTCAGAAAAATTAAGGGTGATTTTTCTTTCTATCAGTAAAAAGAAACGATTTTAATTTATTAATTAATGTTTTTATATTTTTGCAGGAAAAAAAACACATATTCTCGATATGAATGGAATTACATAGAAAAATATAACCAGACGATAGAAAACTAAAAAGAACAATTTCCTCGTAATGATAAATAACACTTCTAATAAATGATACTGGATTTATTTTGCTAAAAGTTAATATATCTTTCGCAATTTACTGCCCTTGGCTATCTGCAGTTTAACTTAATTCTTTCGAAGTGGATAAATTAAATAAAAGTTTCTTTCAATCCTGAGTAAATTGTATCGGAGGAAATTGACTTCTTCATTTGACTACGCTTTATTACATGTTTGATAAGTATTTACAAATATCTTCTTTATACCAACACAAGGTAAATTAATTATTTACCTATCTTTAATCCAAGAAATAAGAAATTACGTACATTGCAATTGAATTGCAATGACATCAATAAAACTTTTAAATCCTATAAATAAATTAGTAGTAAATAACAAATTATACATAAATATGCATTCATAAAAGAACTCATACTATTTGCCTAAGTAAGATATATTAAATTAATCCTGGACCTTTTGGTGTATTAAAGTAAGATTTCAAACATATTTTGGGAACGCAATTAATATAGATGTTAAAAATTATAATATGGGAAAAAAATATTTTGTGTGTGAAAGATATAACTTCATGTATAAAGCAAAAATTATGTAATATAATTTTCATTTTCGTAGAGAAATTACAATGAAGACAATCTGTTATCAACTTCAAACAAATAAATAACAATAACATTAATAGTATATAAAAAATTAAATGTTGCATTAAAATTTCAGTTTTTATTTAAAATTTCATTTTATCAAAAAAAAAAAAAAAAAGAATCTAATATTGAACAAAATTACTAAATATAAATGACTGTTAATTAAGAAATACGATAATTTAAAATTAATTAAGTCTTTAATTTAATATTTTTAAAGATTATAAATGTAGTATCATCATCTATGCAAAAGGCTTAGTTTAGTTCAAATCTTTAAGTTTTGTTTTATAAATTTCAAATTTTCTTAAAATATCACACTTTAAAATTTTTAAAAAAATACAATACATCTCTAAATACGTAAATATAAACACACAAAAAATGCTTAAGATGAATTAATTAATCATCTTTTAAGTCATTGAATTTGTGGTTAATAAAATTAGGAATGTTAATTTAGGGAAAAAAATTTAGAATTTACTATACATTTGTGAATAAAAATGGATTTTATATTTAAGAAAATTTTTGTGTAAAGTTCTTAGTTTAAAAATAAATGTTAGCAAGAAATTACGGATAATGTTTTACAAAATTTTTTGAATTAAATAATGAATTTAAATTCTAAATTAATTCTAATTAAATGACTACTTTATTTCAGAACTATGTAACATGAACTCATTTATGCTGTTATTTAATATTGAAACATGTAATTAATAAAATCCGGAAATTTATAAGGTATCTCTAATAAAAATTCATTATGGCGAGAACTATAATTTGTATTGTTTATTACTTGAAAAACATATATAAAATTATTTCCTAAATTTACTTAAAACATTTATTGCTTGAAACTTTTCTTTATGCATTTTCTTTTTTACAGACGATTCTTTTCAAAAAAAATGTAATTTTCAAATTTATTTATTTATAAAAATAAACTCTTAACTTTTTCTTTGTTCTTAATTTCTAAAAAATCTGTAAAACAAGTTTCGTTATTTATTTTTATTTTTTGTAAGGCATTTTATTGAAAATTAGATTTTTTTAAAAATTTTTTAAAAAGGAGCAATTTATTATGCTGTATTATTTTTTGATGAAGTAGACAGATGTAAAATTATTAAATTATATTTAAGCCGAAATGTTTTCCAAATGAACTACTAACCCTCTTATTGAAATCAGCATTATATTAAATAATAATAGCTTAAAAGAACTTTAAAATAAAATTCACTTTAAGGAAATCACTGCAACATTCACTGAATTTTTATTGGTTCTTTATTAAGTAACTTTCTGTGGAAAGAATTCATCTCTACGTCTTTAATCTTTATTCGAATTTCGCTTCTTTGAAACACGACTATTATTTTCTGTTTAAGACATTTCAATTGCTTCGTATAATAATAGCAATAAATTGAGCTCCAGCTAGGAATACAATTTTCCGAATTTATTTCCCGATGAAACAGACTTTGTATCTCTTTAAGCCATTCCGAGTCTTTTCAATCTTGGTAGATGGCTAGATGGGACTTTAATGATATAGTATAAGAAAGATAAATTGAAATCCTTGCAGCTAATTTATTTATCTCTGCCTTGTCTCTCATTCTATTACGAGACTCCCTCTTAGTCTATGTACCTTTGCTGCTTTTCAAATCACCCTCAAAACTCCCGCAACAGTCACTGGAGTTCCTGGCTATCGGTAAACATTTCCTTGATTGATTATCGAGCCGAAGCTTCTTTGTATTTGACTTTGTACCAATGCCTGAAGCCACGACTATCGATTACGCTTTCGTTTCTTAAGGTTCAAGAGGGAAAAGTAGAAGTAGGCAGACAATTTAGGGAAAAAAACACAAAAACGAAACGTTAAGTTGAAGTCCTTGTCTTACCTAAACATTTCCTCCGAAGATACTATTGATCCAGTGTATTTATTTCTAGATTCCACTTTCTTTGAGACAGTAAAGGAAGCTTGAGTTTTTCATTATTTATGTATAGAACTTTTTACCAGAGATTTTGATTTCCCCGATGGCATTATATCGAATTTTTCTTTGTTGTTTTCCTTCCCTTTCATCCCTGGAGTGGAATAAATATAGCATGCAAAAAACCAAACATTTGGGTAAATTTAGACGCATATGGTTTACAAACTTAAATGGATTATAGTTAGATCAGGGGAGATTTTTTTTTCATAACTATATACTTTATTTAGAAAGGTACTCTAGTGTTTTAGAACATATTCACAGAATTAGAGAAATTATTTTCTATCTGTAATTCACTTGTAAACGGCTCCTACACTGATATTGTAGTGTTCTTATTTACCTTTATAGTTATGGGACATAAATTTTAATTCCTTAAAAGGATTCAAATGAAGAGTCATATGGAAAAAATTAATAGGGATGATGTTTTAAAGGAATGACGTATTATAGGGGTGATATATAAATTAATGATTATAGGCAATAAATTGAAAACACTGATTGAAGCAAGAGCAGAAAGAAACTCCTTTGCAAATTTTTAGAGATATATATAATAGCAATCACCCGCTTGGTTGTGTATTTCTTAACATTGCAAATGTACACATTATTTACAGATTATTGTTATCTAAGTCTTAGCATTAAGTCGACTTGAATATCTAAAGTAAAACAATATTCATTATTTACGCTTCTGTATCCCTTCCCTTTTCCTAGCCGATTTCCTACTGTTTCCTACTACCCAAAGAACGTGAACTTTCCCCCAAACTAACAATTTGTTTTTGACTTTATTTTATAGGCCATCTTATTAGCTTTATAAAAATACCAAGTTTAGTACTTTCCGTTCACTAGAACAAAAGCTACAAGTGTTTTAGTGAAAGAAGATTTTATTACTTTAAGCAATATATGTAGGATATCCCATTTGTAAAAGGTTAGATCATATCCCTTTACCGAGGTCGGCAATTCGAATCAAAACAGTATTCCACATCAACGCCATCTAGCGTCCATTTTAAAACGGCGACATCAACCTTTTTCGGCAGAGGCCCACTAACACCCGTCTGGGAAACGCCGTTCGTACGCGCCAGTCGGTAAGTCTTAATAGCACCATAATGAGTTATATTTAATTTCAATTGACTTCCTTAAAGTAATGTGATCTAACTTTCCTATTCTTCTGAAATATGCTTATCCAACTTTCCTATTCTTTTGAAATATTCCCCATGTAAATACTCTCCTATAATTCTTAATAAATTATTTAGATTTCAAACAGTTTCTTTCTTAAACTATGTTGTCTATTTTATTTCGAAATTAACTAATACACCGTAAAACCCCGAGACACCACGCCAATAAAAACCCCGCTGTCTGAAGAATTCCGACCTTTTGGAAGATTTCGGTTGGATTTCCAAATATATTATACTTAAAAACGAGTTCTACTCGAAATGTTTTTTTTTTTTTTTTATTTTTTTAAATAATTGAAGAAAACGATCACAAAAAATTTTAAATATATTTAAAGAAATTTTTTTGTGCACGTTCTGTATTATACTAGAAGTGTTTTAACCGTCAGTTTTATGATTCACTGTCTTATTACAAAATTTACAGTCCCTGAACATAATCACTGTTTTTTTAGTAATTTCATAAAATAACTACGCTAAAGTGCTCCCGTTTCTGTAAAAATTTAAATAGCTCTTATCCTGAAAGTCATTTCAAAATGAATAGCAAAGCAACACGGCAAAATTGAATCACTGAAAATTCTTTCCTAAACTTTTTCTTCAGAATGGCCCCCGTTTATGTAACTTTTTGCAATTTTTTATCAATTTAGTAATTTTTTTCTCTTCTTAATTTTAGAATATTTTTCTTTACCCCCCCCCTAAAAAAAATTCACAATATGTGCATTTTTTCAAAAAAAAAGTTGTCCCCAGTAATCGGATACCTTATAAGAGATTTAAAAAAACAACTTATATCTGATTTAAATTTCCTTTCTTGAATGCAGTAATTTTGCAGCTTTAAATTGAATCTATTTGATGCTTTCTTTTAAGAAATTGAAGAAAAGTTCAACTAAACAAACAAATATTTCCTTTATATATCCCTTCCCCTTGGAATCTACCTCAACACAAAACCCGTTCTTATTAGATCACTACTCAAGAAAGGAAGCATGTTTTCCAAGTTTCAAATTTGTTAGAGCTTAATAGTTCAAAAACGAGAAATCTTTATCCATCAGTTCCCCCTTGAGAGTCGGCTACCACAACACCCATTCTTAACAAATTTCTGCTCAATAAAAAAATATTCTTAAAAATTTCAAATCAGTAAATCAAAGAGAATTTTGAAGGAAGGAAATTTTTCTTCATAACGATCCACGACTCCCTTTGGTAGTCTACTTCTACATAACCTTTTCTTATTCGATTTATACTCTACAGAAGAATAATTTTTTGCAAGTTTCAAGTTTGTAAGTCTAATAATTCAAAAACGGGAATTTTTTTAATAACATTCCCCATATCCCCTTGTCCATTGAGAATCGACTTCCACAAAGCCAATTCTTAGCGGATTTCTGTTCTATGAAAAAGAAGAAAAAATCATGACTACAAAATTTCAGATTAATAGGTTTAATAGTTCAAGAACGGGAATTTTTATCTATAACGACCCACACGCCACCTTTGGAGTTTATTTTCGAATCTCTACTCATAAAAAGGAACTTTTCTGCAAAAAGTGTAAGACTAATTGTTAAGAATTAATCGAATTAATTAAGAATAGTTAAGAATCGTGATGAGTGAATGATTAAGTCGCTCCTCTCCTATATATATATATATATAAGCAGTAAGTCAGCCACATTTTATGTCCAGCCGTAAATTCCATCCACCCCTGATTGCTTTGTTCCATTTGTAAAGCTTTGGAATGGATCTTTGATAGCGCGGGGTGTTATTTCTTGACAATTGGTAGAATCAATAGTCATTGGGAGTCCTTGGGAAGGATGATTTAAAAATTACTTAACTGCACTGCTGAATCATTCAATGATTCGGTCAGTCTTCCTTGTAGAATATAATTTATTCATTTTAAGTTAGCCTATAAAGACATAGATGAATGGAAACAGTGGCCTTCGTATCATCAGTTACTAGAGATGTGTATTTTTGAATTTTATGACAATATCATGATTTACTAGTGAGAAGATTTTCTTTAAATGACAGTGGAACATTATTACAAAATGAATATAATAAAATACGATTATATTATGTGGGAGATCTATAAATATATATTCAATCCCAAAGTGTTCTCCTAAAAAATCATAATAAACATAAACCATAAAAAATACAAGTCCTATATATATTTCATTGTTTTTTTTTTAAATTTCATGAGTATATGTTTCATAAACTACTGAAGTGAATTAGAAGTTTATAGAATACAATAACGTAAATCAATGCGTTAATGAAAAACCATACCTGAGGATGGTAATTCTTTCTGAAAAAGATCGATTTTTAAATCGATTCGAATCCTAAAATCATGAATCGATTCTCAAAAAAATTGGGGTTTAAAAGATCGATTTCTAAAAAACCGATTTTTTTTCAAGTCAACATTTACAATGTAAATATAAATCAATTTTAAGAAAAACAAGAAATATTCCATAATAAACTAACTCTTATAAGTAAAATCAGTAAATTTTTTAGTTCAGGAAATTTCGACAATTGCAATTATTTTTATTACCATATCAAAGTATCAGGTATAAAAAAAGACTTTTATTTTCTGAAGGTATTTGTTACATTAAAAAAAAAAAATTAGAAAGTAGGTGATATAGCTTATAGTTTCCAATGCTTAATATATAAGCTTTTTAAAAACAACATCCTGTCCAGTCTACTGGGATTCATGCGGTTCTGATTATCACTTTCGATGTTGCCGGCAATCGAAAAAAGGCGCTCACAAGGAACAGATGATCTAAAGATACTCATATACATCATGGCTATTAAGTGAACGTGATGATAAATACAGTTTTTTTGTTCTTGGCAGTAAATTAAACATTTAACCGCCAACACCGTAATATTACGGGTTTTAAAGACAGTACATTCAACTAATTGTAAATAATTTTATGGCTTTTACCAAAACAGAAAAAAATCGAATTTCGATTTTTTTGGATGAAATATCGATTCAATGTTACATATCGAGTTTTTAAATCGATTTTTTGGCCCGAGAAATCGATTCTTCGATTAATCGATCTCAGATCGACCCATACCATAGGATTAAATTTAACAAAATGATTTATTGAACCTATTTAAGACATTAAATTTGATCTATTAGCTTCAACATTGGCAAGTTCTTTTGGGGATCAAAATTGTACTCAAAATTAAAGTTATCTATGTTAGCTTGCATCGTCTTAGTAAGGAGGGAGGGGAAGTCTGCGCAAGAAGCGTGGAATCAAGTCTGGTCTCTCGCTTTTCCTGGCAAAAAAAGAAAAGGTAATCGCCAATTTTTGCGGAGTGAGAATAGGACCTTAAAAGATCGTCCAATCGAAACATAGGTTTTTCGAAGCAAATGAAAATTTTAATATTACTACTCTGCTTGGTCAATGGCCAGCATATTCTAACATTCTTTATCTAGACTAGTTGACTCCATATCTTCTGTTTCAAGGATGCTTTAAAAATTACTAAATATAAAAGTGTACATCATCGAGGACAGACCCCTAATTATCATGTCTGAATAAAAAGAATAAGTTTGACAGATATGTACTATTATACAGAGCATGAGATAATTATGAGAATGTCATGCATTTACATTTTTTTTAAATAGGTGTCCAAAACATCTGCAGCAATATAAATTACAATAATAATTTATATGAAAAATGCGAAATGCAAATAATTGCAAGTTAACTATTTTATTATAATTTTCATTAATTGTTTTAGAAATGCACAACTGACAATACACAATAAAACATGCATTTTGTTCTAAAATCATTGATATAAGTTCAAAGAAATAATAATTTTACTGAAATAAAAGAAAATAAAAATGTGCGTGGGAAAACTTCTAACTAATTTTATGCTGAAAACAACTGCAGCTCAATTAAAAGGATAAAAGGAGAAGATAAATCAATTTAATTTTAAATTTTTTTAACTGCATTGATTCCTATATATACTCACATATAATTTTCAGATTTTGTGTACTTCATTTTTATTTTACATTATGCCTTAATCAGAGCTAATTTTTACAATTTTGAATGTATATTCATTTGTCATGGCGTTAATTGAAAAGAAAATAAGCAACAGTAGAATTGAATGTAAGTATAAAAATAATAATAGTAGTACATAATAATTGTTGTAGAATAATTATTAGAATAATTACTGTAGAATATTGATTGTAGAATATTTATTAGAATAATTACTGTAGGATATTACAATAAAATAATTATTTAATGCATGTAAACAGTTTTTTTTATTTCTTATTGGGCTGCGAATGGTGTTTTACCAATGAAGTGCTAGCACAAGCCCATATTCTCCGGTAGCCGGAATCTCTTTTTAGAGCAGCACCAAATAGGCGGATACCAATTGCCGCAGGTAATTTTGACGCAAAGTTTTTTCCACAGAGGGAAAGGCACTCTGACCTCTGGTGAATTTTGCTGAGAATACTCAAACCAAACAGGCCCTCAAGGGATCTTTTACATACCGCATGATCATGTGATATTCGAGGTTTTAAACTAGAGACTAGTCCAAATAAAACTCAACTTTACCAATGTACTTTCCATATAAGGTTGGGATTTCTTCTTCAAAAATTGATTCTAAAATATTTTGCTAATAATAGAGAGAATTATTTTTGGCTTTACTCGAGACGTTTTTGTTTTTAATTTGCCCTTGTTAGAAAATCCTACAACTGTCATGAATGCCTTTGGGAACTTTACTGTACACTGACGTAGCTATTTTGTACGGTCATTTCTGTCAGCTGAACAGTGGGAAATTTATCTTATTTGATTACACTCATTACTCTCACAGTTAAACATGGTAAACTTCCCTAACTTGAAACTAAAAAAAATTAAATTTTATGCACAAATCTGGTGATTTTTAGTTAAGGTATCCGACTACGTTCGAAACCGTGATTTTACAAAAGCGTATAAACGGATAATATTTATGATATTTATTATCACTTAGATTATAAAATGTATATAAAATTGTTTTAAGAATAGTATTAGAATAAAAAATCACACATTTAAGTACAATATTTTGACAAAAAATGAGCATAGAGTGATCCATTTTCAAAATATTCTTCTTTTGCGAAAAATGCTTCCATTATAATAATATTTTGCCTGTATATAGCTCAGACCTCTGTACAGAGGCTCAACTAGAATTTTTGAAATACATAACTTAGAAGTGGGTTTATGCATGTTTTTCGACAACAGAGGGGAGAAATTTTAAGAAAAAAATGCCGATAATTATTTCAATGGGTTGTAACTCTGAAAATAATGTGATTTTTTCAAAATTCATAGTTGAGCCTCTGTACAGAGGCCTGAACTATATACAGGCAAATTATTATTATAATAGAAGCATTTCCCACAAAAAAAGAACATTTTGAAAAATCGTTATTCTAAGTTAATTTTTTGTCGAAATATTTTATTTAAATAATTTTTTTTGTTAAAATTTCCTTTAAAACAATTTTATACATGTATTCTAATCTAAGTGACACTAAATATCACGAAAATTTTATCCATTTATGCGCTTTTTTAAAATCGCGGTTCCGAACGTAGTCGGATACCTTAAACCTATCCCCTGTCTTATCGAATGTTAATATAAACTCTTCTACTTTTTAACAGCCAAGATTTTTTTACATAAGTTTCTACAATTTGCTTTTCTTTCAGCAATATGTTTTAAATATTGAGGCTAACTTTAGGTGAAAACAACTTATTTTTAATTTTAAATGTTTATGAATGATTTTAATTACAGAGCTGGAAGACATCCCTAGTTTCGATGTAATGAATTTTTGAGTCAACGGATTTTCTTTTAGGATCAAAGACTTCATTTTCTTGAAAGTTGCTTACGTTTGAACAGTTATAGGATTAAATTTGGGGGTCACGTTTTCAGTTTTGATTTCAGCAAGAAGTCTTTTTTCTCCTCTTCAAATTTATTATATTATAAATACCTTTTATTGAACTGCAATAAACTGAGAATTTTACACCACTTTACAATTTGTTGATACAAATATTTCTCCTCGCAAAATGCAGTTACGTAATTATCGAGCCATATATGAATTTCAGCATCCAATTTTAAAATCATTTTACATTCCATTCAAAAGAAAACATTAGCAGATGATTATTCTGAAGTTACCAAAGTCTTATTTCAAAATGCACGCGAGAAAATAAATTACAAAATCGTTTCCATAAAGTAAGAACGACCTTCAGTATATTTCTATCTTTGAAGAGTTAAAGCTAGGTATCATCGTTTTCTTAAACCAATTCAAACCACGTTAATTTTAACTAAGTCAACAAGATGTTTAGCTCATTTTGTAATTAAAAGCTCTGGTACAAAAGATTGCGTTAGTAAGGAAAAAAATAATATTATGAAATTGAGACATTTGTGGGCACAGTACCTAATGATGACATAATAATACCATTCATCACCTAACCAAGTGATATGAATTTCTTTTTCTCCCCAACTGATTATTTTCTCCCCAGCTTGATGCTCTGTTTCGAGATACCCTGTATTTGCATATGCGTCCCAAAGAAAAGAATTTGAACTTGTTCAAAGAAGTAGAATCAGTATAACTTGACAAAATAACAGGCAAGGAAACTAAAATAAGAGAAATTAATAGTTTTGTATAATATCAAGACCTACATAAAGCTTAAAAAAGTCCATAAAAATAAATTTTGCCAATAAGTTTAAACTCAAAAGACTGTTTTAAAATGAAATTATTCCTCGTTATCTAAATAAAAGAATACATTCGTTTAATAATATTTGAAATTAAATGGTATACGTGATTCTTTAAAATACTTTATTGACCTCTATGATCAAATATGCAGTCTAAAAAACATTGTCTTTAATTTATACAGGACTTATAAAATGAATAGAACAAAAAAAGTTATTTTTAAAAATTAATATGTATGATATAAATTACATTTTATGATTGTAGAAAGTAACAAGTAATTCTAAGCATAGCTTTAAAAAGTTAAGTAATATCAATCGATAATTTATCTTTGATATATACGAGTAGTATTACACTTATTTATGTTAGATTCAATTGTGAAAATTACATTTAATCAGAATGATATCTAAATATAGTTAAAGGATTTATGATTATAGTTAACGTTGAATTTTTTTTAATTAAATTTTCGGTTAATATCTCTTTTTTCCTTTTTAATTGTTTCTTTTTAATCTTCTAACTTTGGCATTTTTATATTAATGTCGTATATTTTACTTGAATGCTTCTTCCTAATTTTTAATTTTTCTTCGTTTCTTTATTTCCTCAAAACACTCGGTTATTTTATGCTTGCATTTATTGAAATGTATTTTTTGGATAACATTGTTATATCTGCTTTTATTAATCACTTACGACAAATAATTAATTGAGTTTTAAAAATGAAGCTGACTTCGATTTTAGTTACGCTTTTCTGTTAGCACGTTAATAGTTATTGCTATTTATTTGTTTGATCTTGTTTTAGATAACCATCAGTTTTATCAATAAATTTGAATTTGTTTTATTATTATTATTATTTCAAGAATTCTGTAAGAAAAAAATTTCTTTTGGTAATTATAAGTTCTTAATATAATACTTTTCCGTATTTGATTCAATATACATTATTTAATAAAATGTAAAATTTTAAATTTAATTTGTTTTAATGATTAAAATCGTTTTTTATCTTGGTTGCCTTAAATTCTTTCTAGATGTTGTATAAGGATTAGTTATTACTCATTCTCTTCGATTGGTATTTCATGGTTCTCTCTATGTATTATATTGCTTTAAAGTTACAGATATCAACAAGTACTAGCACTACATTTCCAATAGTAATAAATAACATTCTTATAGCCCTCATATCCTGATTTAAAACATAAAGGATTAGTTCTTTTTTTCTTCTCAAAAACGATTATTTGTTGATTTTATAATTTCTAATTAAGGAACTATTTCCGTTACATTAAGTATTTGTTTTATTTCTTACGCCCCATAACCCCACACATAAACCACTATTTAATCAAAACTCGCTCTTACTGGATCTCTACGGAACAAAAGAAACATGTCTGCAAAATTGCAAGCATGCAGTTCTTAAAGTTCAAAAAGGGGAATTATTTATTTATAACATTATCCCTTTAAGAGTCGATTTCAACAAAACCAGTTCATGGAGGATCTCTACTCAACAAAACAACTTGCTTACCAAATTTAAGCCTACAAGTTTCAAATATACCAAAAAAAACAAACTTTTTTTTGCATTTTCTTGTGGCCCATATGATTGGTAAACTTGCCACTAAATTTCAAATCAGATAACGAATTAGATTTTAAGATATTTGAAGTTTTCTAGGCTAAGGTTTTAGTTTCGGTTTCACATTTTAGAGCATTTTTCACTCTTAAATTGAGCTAATTAAAAATATTTTTAAGAACAATCAACTCCTTCAGTATGAAATGGTTATTTATTTCAATTTTCATTTACTAGAATAATTTTTGCTTAATTATGTTTTGAGTTTTTTGAGTTATCATAATTACCTAATTAATATTCATTTAAAGACCAATTTCGGTTTTTAAAAAATGGCTTATATAACTTAGAAGCGTTTTGATTAATTTTTTACTATTGAGAAAATGCCACAGCCAAAACTTTCTCAGATTGCTATTTCGAAGAGAGGGAATACTATTGAAAATAATATATCGAAAACTAGTCCTTCGCTGTGATACTGCAATAAGACTTCCTTATACAAGAATTCTATCTCTACAAATATAGCAGATAAAACTGAATGATTTCATGATGTGTCAAACTAAATTATGGTACGCCTACTGTAGTATTATATTATGGTATTTTTGTTCATGTTGGGTGATATTAAACATGGTAAACTTCCCTAACTGGAAATTAAAAAAATTAAATTTTATGCACAGACCTGGTGATTTTTAGTTAAGGTACCCGACTACGTTCGGAACCGTGATTTTTCAAAAGCGTATAAATGGATAATATTTAGTGTCACTTAGATTAGAAAACGTATATAAAATTATTTTAAGAATATTAGTACGATAAAAAATTGTTTATGTATAATATTTTGACAAAAAATGAACATAGAATGACCCATTTTCAAAATATTCTCTTTTAATGAAAAAAGCTTCTATTATAATAATATTTTGCGTATAGAGCTCAAACCTCTGTACAGAGGCTGAACTAGAATTTTTGAAATATACAACTTTGAAGTGGATTTATCCATATTTTACTCTACAACAGAGGGGAGAACTTTTAGAAAATAAATGCCAATAATTATTTCAGTTGGTAGTAACTCTGAAAATAATGTGAATTTTTCGAAAATCCTAGTTCAGACTCTCTGAAGTAGTCTTTACTTTATATAAGCAAAATAATTTTAGTATAGAAGCATTTTTCATAAAAGGAGAACGTTTTGAAAAAAGATTATTCTAAGTTATTTTTTTGCCAAATATTGTATTTAAATAATTTTTATTTATCGAAGTGTCCTTAAAAGAATTTTACACATTTATTCTAATCTAAGTGACACTAAATGTCATGAAAATTATCCATTTATGTTTTTTTTTTAAAATCACAGTTCTGAACGTAGTCGGATACCTTAAGTTAGTTTCATTATTATGTTGTTATAAATTCCTTGTCATTTCAAAACATTTGTGAAAATATTTTCTTACGATTATTCCGCATAATAGGTCGTCGTAACAAATACTCTCAATATTATACAAAAATATATATTTCAAATTAAAAAAATGATTTTATTCATAATTAATTAAAGTAGTATTTTGATATGAAACATAAGTTGAAAAATAACATATTAGAAAATTAGAGCTGTGCAGGCATTATAGGTTTTTGTTTCATGCTTTTACATACTTTAAATGCGTTATTCTCAGGCTTCTAATTTTGAAGATGTAGGTGTTTTCGAATCTCTAAGGCTACTTTTTTTTTGTTCAAGATAGTGTGTTAAAATTTATTGTAGATACTCCCAAAGGTACGATTTGTAAAAGTTAGTATGGATTTAGGTGTGAGATCTCTGGTTATTTTTTTAAATGCTAAATTTAATATTTTAAGAAATGTTTGTGTTTTTTCCATGTTTAGCTAGAAAAATAATTACTAAAAATCAACAAGGGGGAACAGAGAGAGAAATTTTCAAATACATACTAACTTTTATTCACAATAACCTATGAAATATAAATCACTTAAAACGACTAAAAATTTTTAAAAAGTGAGCATTTTGTAAGAGTAGGAAGAAACTTCAAACATTCTTAATTTTTTAAAATTGTAAAATAATGGCTGGTGTAAAACCGACCTTTTGCTTCTAGAATCAACTTAATAATATAATCTGAATATAAAACATAAATTATTTTTACCGTTACTGTACCTCCAAAAAATGTTTTTGAAGGGTACAGTGTAGCCTTAAAATCTGTAGGTCTAATAGATTGAAAAATAGAATTTACCTTAAAAAGCTTAAAGAGGGTTTACATATAACCTTAGCACAAATTCAGAATTTTTTATTCCCTAAGATTTCTACATTAATTTTTAACCTTCACGTTTAGATTTTAAATTTAATCTTAAATTCGCTTAAAATTTAAATCCACACTATAGTGACTGTTCATTTTTTTTTTTTTTTTTTTTTTTTTTTTGTACAAGAACTCTGAAACGTGAACACAAGGGTCACCAGAGGTTGTTAAAATATACTTCTCTTCTGCAGCAGAATGTTAATGATGCAGTATAAAGTCAAAAAAGAACACTTTCGAGTCCGGAATCAAAAAGATTTTCAAACATCTATTAGACAGTATATTGAAATTTCAAATTAACTGGTGCGTAATAATTCACTAATGAATATTTTTAGCTGTTGAATAAAAAGTGTGTAATTTCTAACTATGGATATTCTATGATTAATTGCTTATAGAATTTCCAAAAGGTAAGTGGAAAAAATTCGTATTTTGCTTGGACACCGATTTAACGAATAAAGGGTTCCATACCGATGAATTCGTAAAAGTCAGGGTCCGACTGTTCTTTTTCTATTTATCCACTCAAGTTTAAATACATTTTTTTAACTTGTAGTGTATGAAACTTGATGTTAATACAGTGTTTTCAAATATTAATTCATTAATTAAATTCAACTAATTTGAAAACAATAGTGTTCACAATACCAATGCAATTCCCCTTAAAATGCAGCTACGGGACTGCTGAACGAAGAGTGCTACCATTAACACTACCATGGTTATCAGCAGTATATAAGATGCAAGTTAGCACTGTAGATTATGCAGTAATATATCTAGGACAAATACTCTTCACAGCAAGTCAAGCTTATGTCATCTTGAGTCGTGTGAGATCATTAGACCAGGGCTAATAATAGAAGAACTGGACTGCTTGAAACTCACTGGATAGGTTCCTTACAATTATGAAGCATTATAAAGATGACTAGAGTGAGACTTTAAAGACCGCAAGAAGCTTCATAAATTAGAAACGAAAAAAATAGAAAGTGAATAAATAGTAATAAACAAAAATAATAGTTCAGCAACATGTATAAAAGGAGAATGGGAAATTGCAAGGAAATTTGCTTTCTCTTTTAACACTTAATATTGTGATTTTATCATATGTATATGCATATTTATATTAATTGTAATTATTTAATAAAAAAGTAATTAACATAATTTTTTTGTCGACCAAGTAGGAATTGACTTAAATTTGTTATATACACATTACTTGTTTATTTGTAGGAAAAATACCATATTTGTTTTAAACTACGTGTTTTAAGGCATCCGAATACCCTAAATTGTTTTTCAAAAATTGACAATCTTTTTATGATTTTATCTTACGTGCCATCTCATAAAAGCTTTATCAAAGTACCACGTTTTTTGTTTTCTATTCACTAGAACAAAAACTACAAGTATTTTGCTAAAAGTAGATGTTACTACTTTAAGCAAGATGTCATACTTTAAAATGCGTTTTATTCAAAATGTGTGTGTGTGTTTTTAAAATGTTCAAACGGGGCAGCGATTGATCAAAAAGTTTTGAAAATCTTTGATGTTCTGTATAATGGTAGAAGTGTTTTATCTTTCAGATCTATGAATCGCCGTTTTATTACAAAATTTACAGTATCTTATGTGAATATAATCACTGTTTTTTAAAGGCAATTTCATATAATAATTAAGGTAAAATGCTCCAGTTTTTGTAAAAAATAAAATATCTCTTATCCTGAATGCCATTTTAAAAATGAATGGCAAAGTAACACATCAAAATTTAAAAAATGAGAATTTGATTATAAATTTTTTGTACAGAGTGTGCCGCGTTTACGTAATTTTTTAGTACATTTTTACTAATTTTTTTCCCGTTTTAGTAATAATAATTTCTTTTCCTCTTCCTAATTTTAGCATTTTTTTTCTTAAAATGTACGATATATATTTAAGAGAACCACATAAAAATCTCCATTTTTTTTAAAGAAAAAAAGTTGTTGGAAGTAGTCAGATACCTTAAAAACCTACTTTCCTTGTTCTCAATTTCTATCTCTTTCCCACACATACACATACAAGTGAAACATGTTCGTATGCATATATATATATATATATACCTACAATAGAAAGGTTACATTTTTCACCTTAAACACACAACACGAAATTAATTTCGCTTCACATAAGTTTCGTGCAACACGAAAGGCTTCAATATAAATTTTCAACAGCGTCAGCATCCTACACGCACCAATAGCAATTTTCTCTCTTAAACTTCTGCTGTCTCCAGAGTTATTTCCTGATCTTAACTGATGACACACGCAACAACCCAAAGTCGTTGTTAGCACTTCGACGTTATACGAGTTTTGTAAATATTTCCCACCTGATTCAACCGGGAAGCCGATCCGTCACTGCTATCTTTTATGAGAACAAACGCTAACCAGATGACTCTACCGGAGAAGAAAGGGGCTGCGAAAGTCTCTTCAGCCCCTCCCCCCCCGGGTGCGGCAGGGGGGGGGGGGGTGGGGCGTGTGTCGGGGGGGGGGG
>BMAV01025438.1:0-46444 GCA_019973955.1 Trichonephila inaurata madagascariensis
AAAAATTTTATTTTAGTTTTTTTATTAAATAGTTACAATTAATATAAATATGTATATACATAGGACAGAATCACAACATTAAGTGGCAATTAGTTTTTTAATTATCATTAAAGTATCGTATTGTCCTCTTTTAATTTCAGTCAAATTGAATGCTTTAACACGTGAGAAAAAAACCTTTTTATGTTTTGACACAAGTCGCCAAAAGGTTCGCTAAGTGCTAAAAGTGGCTCTATTTCTAATTCTTTAAATACTTAGTTTTAATTAATTATAATTAATTTTTTGTATTGTCATCCAAAAGGATCCTGTTTATAAAATTTAAGCTCAATTCAGCTCTTTAAAATGTATTTTATAAATGATTGAAAATTCCACCAAGATAAATAAATAAATATACAAATATATAAATAAATAAATATATAGACAGTGCGAGCTAATAGTAGGAATTGAATAATTTATATAAAAGTGGGGTTGAACATGTCTTTTGGACAACAAACCTTCCCCCTTTTTGTAAATAACACTGAGCAAAAATATATTGAAAGTAATGGATAGGAATATCTAAATCCATTACAAGATAGAGGTAACTTATCTAAAAATTGCACTTAAAAATGCAGAGCCCGTGCAAAATCTGAGTGCCAAAAATAAGTTATTGCCAGATTCTGGACCCTAATACACATTTAAATCATGTGAATGGCTGAAATGTAGCACTTAACAAAAGTATAAAAAGAATGGAAATAAAAATTAATAAGATTTACAAATCATAGCATAACTTTAGTAACACTAGAGTAAATATGAATAAAATAATAATAAGTAACTATATCTAATTTTAGAATATGGAGAAACTACAACTATGAAATATTTAAGTTTATAGTAATAAACTATTATCACTCTCAGAATTTTTAATCCCTACTATTTTGAATAGCTTTATTCATATAACTATTAATAAAATTAATTGGGTATTTCTGATTTAAGCAATATTTAGTAAAGTGTTTATGGTTATTTATTATTTCTGATTTTTTTGACACCAGAAATTTATTACGTTGTATATAATTGATAACAATATTTCTGAATATAGAAACATGTACATTACTCTCACAATGAGGAACTTTTATAATATTGAAATTAAATTCTTCTCTTTTATCATAAATATTAGAAACTATTTCATTATTTTTTTAATTTGATTTTTGTATGTCAAGAAAATTTGCTTTATTGTTGTTACTTTTTTTCTATATTAAGTTAAGATATTGTGGAAAAAAAATTAATGTTAGGAAATCAAATTTTGTTTGCCAAAAATGTTTAATATATATATATATATATATATATATATATATATATATATATATATATATATATATTTTTTTTGTGTGTGTGTCAATAATAAAAAAGAGAAGATGCTAATATTATTTTGGTTTTTTAACAAAAAGACTGAATAGTCATTTTAAAAATTAAAAAACCCGCGGTTTTTTAGCCCCAAAAATTTCATTAAAATCCTATAAAATTACATTAAATTGCTAATGGTTATAAAACATAAATCACGAAGTCTGGGAAGATTTTATATTTTCTTCAAAACATCATCGATGACTTTCAGCACGCAGCAATAATTAAAAATATCTTAGAGATTTCCAGGGCCGCGAAGGATATGTTAATTTTTTCCACGCACGGCTTTGACTATGAAAAACTTTTTAACTCAACTCATATTGCTTATACGATCAGGGTTCTTCAGAAAATTTATGATAAAAATAGATTATATAATTCACTGAAAAAGAAAAATTCAATATTCTTGTTGATCTTGTATTACAAGAATATTTTATTGCTTTTGATCAGAATTTTTATAAAGAAATCAGGGGACTACCTCAAGGTGGTCCTGTTAGTTATTGTTTAGCTAACCTCTGCTTGCATTTTTTTAAATTGACCATATTGTTAACTAATCTTACTTGCTTTATTGTTATATATACACTCTAAAAAAAAACAAAAACGACGAAACCAAGAACGGGGTCGTCCGACTGACACAAACATTGGTTAGTAAAAAGATTATGCACAGAATAGAAAAAAGATTAAAATTTCAGAAAAAATTTAATAGTTTATTTCAGGGGTTACATGGTTACAAAGTAACCAGCTCAATAATGGTTTGACCCCCCTTTTAGCCTGGTTTCAAAACTGTCACACGCCATGCAATAGGGGTGATAAAAAACCCCGGTGGTCTCCCCCGCGTTTTTTTACAAATTTCTCCAATGAACATTTCCTGTTACATGCAGTCGCCTTCCCATAATATCTTAACAGGCTCGATTTGGGGAGAGATCTGGCGATCTGGCTGACCAAGGAAGTGTTTGACAAGCTTTAAGACAGTCATATGTTGATAGAGGTTATTCACTGTCTAGCCTGCTGAAGCGTTTAATTTGTGCCACTTCAAGCTCAACTCAAGATGTTATGTGTACAGCTTATAAGTGTTATGTCCGACCTCTCATTAAATATGGAAATGAGGTCTTGGTAAATGCCTCTTATTTTGTCAGAATTAAGCTTCATCTTTTCAAAAACAGCATGTTGTGTTTAAATCACTGGTGGGGCCAAATCAACCCTTATTGCTGCAATGGAACTTCAGACAGATTTAGAATCTTTGAGTGAAAAGAGCCAAAGAAATACCCTAAACCTGGTTGAAAAGATCTTGACAAGAAGAAACAACTTCCTTAATTCTTATAGACCGACAAATGAGAGATTAAAAACCCATAAGTCTTTCCTTTCAACTGTTCATGATCTTTATGAAACTTTTGAAACTCCTACACCCAACCGGCAAGTTTTCCTACAGGAGTTTAACCATATTTTGGTGGCTTTGGAGAGCCACCTGGATCTTCTTTGGAATGTTGGTAAACAATTTGTATACAAATTGACGGCTGTTTTTGCTCTATACATTGCAGAATCCCCTTGAAAAAGGTTCCATGTATACACACATGATTCAGCAGAAGATTCTATTAAAAATGCTGGTGCTTGTGCCTTTTTAAGAGCTTTCAGTATTAGTTATCCTATGGGAAAATATTGTAATAATTTTGATGGTGAGATAGCAGCAATGTCATTTGCGATCTATACATTGGAAAGCTTCTCGGAATGTAATATTGTGTTTTTTATCGATTCTCAAATTGCCATTTTGTCTCTAGTAAATTCAAGATATAATAAAAACGCACTAGTTCATTCCTGTAGAATGAAGTTAATTGAACTTGGGAAGTCTAGAGAAAGCATTGCCCTCCAGTGGATTCCCAGCCATTGTAAAATTTCTGGAAATGAGAAAGCATTTAGGCTTGCTAAAGAAGGATCTCTCATGTCCCAACCTGAATTTCCTTTGCCTCTACGTAACATCAAAAGACTCATTTACAGTAAACTGCAAATTAATAGTGTTTTCCCCCGTTTGGTGATTCAGCTGCAGGTAAAAAGTGGAACATCTTGATCATCAAAAGTGGTAGAATCCCCAGTTCCCTGTATCTATTTGTTGGTGTTGTGTGCTTTCGTTTACTTACCGGATATGACTATTTGCAGAGGCATTTACATCGCATTGGAGTAAAGGATTCTTCTTGTTGCCCTCTAAGCCACCAGGGTGAAATGGATGGTGACAACCTCAGACACTTCCCCCATTGTTTGAAGTTTTTTCAACCCTATGGATGCAAATTTTTTATCTTTTTTTTTTTTACTTCGTCATCATTTTATTGGGCTGCTCATCGACTAATGGCAGAGATGCCGGAGATGGTGTAGGATAAAAAAAATAACATAAAAATCTGTTAATGAAATAGGTTTCAGAAACATGGAATCTAATTACAGCTGAAATTGATTAGGGAAAAAAACACTTACGTAATGTACATTTTTGAAAGAAAAAATAGTAATTCACATTAGTTGTAATTTTATTTTATTTTTTATGCAAGTTACGTTTGTAATACCTCCAGTTAATGATAGAAAACACGCTATGAGTGATGAAGTAAAACTGATGATTTAAGCAATCAGTAAATAAAAATTATAATCAATGATTTTAAAATTTAAAAACACATAATGGAAATTGTTGCAAAAATCCTTAAACGTAAAAATGCCACCCAGGGGGTTTAATAACACCATGGGGAGGGCGTAAACGTATAGAAAAGTCGAAAATAAAAGATTATTTAGAAAAAAAATGTTAGTTTACTGAAAATAAGTGAAACAAAATATATTCCAATATAATAAAGAATAAAGGACATGTTACCTATTTATTGTTATTTGTTCTAATTTAAAAAAAGGGGGGAAAAAAATTTCCATTTAATTAAAAACAAATTTCTTAAAAAAAATCTGTTACCCAAAAAATAAATAGACAAAATTTAATACAGTTCTTGTTAATGTGTACTGTTTATATTTATTATAATTAAGATCGTACTATAGTTTGAACGTCAAAATGCACCGCGCGCGCGCGTTATTTTATGGGGAGGTGATACATTTTTATAATTAAAAATTTTGGCACAAATATCGAGTGTTTGCAAAGCACTGGTAAAATTTTAAAAATAATAATTTCTTTGAATCGGAATTTTAAACATTAATATAGGCTTCATTATGAATTAATTGTTACTTTCTATTTTACAATAATTGTGTATCGAAAACTGTATTCAAAATCCATTCAATTATTGCAGAGAGGTGTAATGTTTAGGAAAGTGTTTTCTAGAAGTTAGAAATTTAGACGCAGTGGATAAAATATCTCATTATAGACTTATAACACAGACTGAATTCCGTGTAGTGGCTTCGACCTATTTCTCATTGGGAAACTTTAACAGTAACCTTATAAATATAATTTTTGAAAAGTATCCCCTTGCTAATTCCTTATAAGATGCTCATTAAAAAAATGTACATTAAAAATTCCATAATTAGATTTTAAGAAAATCTAATTTTTGATGATTCAAATTTTTCACCCAGTTTTAGAATCCTTAATTGAACAAAAGGAGGAAAATATGATGGCTCGAGTTTCGTGTGGTTCATCTTACATCATTATGCTAAAAATAGTCCGTAAAATTTTCTATCCCAATGCATTACTTTTTTCTTACTAAAACTCAGTGCATTGCTCTTTCTAAAAATAAGGGTGGTTAAGGGCATTAAAATGCCATTTGCCCTATTCAGGATTTCCGAAGTTAAGCCAAAGTGATCCTTAAACTTTCAGAAGGCCTTGTTTATGGTAATTCAAAGATTTTAAGAATAAGGTTCTCAATGTTATTCAAGTTTTACAAGTTTGTAAGTTGGCATAGTACAATGATACTGGCAATGTAGTTATGAAGTATTTTCGTTAAGAGGAATTTATAATTATTGGAAGGATTATATAAATGAAGGGGAAAAACTTCGCTAAGACTAACCCTGAGCCTACTTTCAACTACGTAATGCCATGTGACTATATGTGGCACGATAATTGAAGCAGATGTCAGGGTTCAGAGAACAACCAAGAAAAGGGACAAGTATATGGAAAGGAAGATACCTTAAAAATACAGGAGAAACACCAGTGTAATGTATTTGAAGTGATGATATATATACACGAACTTGAGTAGTGTTTGAAGGTCAGAAGATTCTGGTTTTTTTTTCCATTTTTGGTAGCTTGAAATTTCTTTTCAGTGATTCAAAAAGGCATTCAAAAAGGTAAGTAAAACTGGATTTATTTTTTAAATTGTTTAATATGTTGAGGAGCATTGAAAAAATGTTTATATTTAATTGAAAAATATCAATATTTATATTTTACTTAGGATATATTTTGTATGCTAAATATTTGACCATGGAGTTAACTTTTTTTAAACACTCTTTTAATTCATTTTATCAATTTGTATTTTTTTTCTTGCTCTTTCAGCTCCAAATTATTCAAGTTTGAATGTATAAAACGAATGATTTGTTTAAGCTTCAAACAAATAACTTTGGTAAATTTAAAAACTAATTAAAAAATCACATCTTTTTCATTTAATGTAAAACTAGTAAACATATCTCAGAGCAACTTAGTTATATTAATTTGATGGTAACGACTGACAAATTATGTTTAGTAAAAAATTGTAGTTTTGCATATAAAATATTATTGAAATGTTGCTGAAAACGCTTTTAAGTGCACAAAGCTGTTTTCAACAGGTATTTGCAAGCACGTTGATTTTAATGGTATAAATAAATGGCAACACTTAGATTTTTTAAACTTTTAAAAATTCCATAATTTTTTACACTCTACTTCTAGAAATTTTGAACCATTTTATATAAATATTGAAGCAATACAATTTATCCCACTAAAATTAGTCCTTTGGTTTCCTTTTAATATATTCCTTTGTAATACAAAACTATGCTTACTTAAATTAACAGAAAATAAATAGATAGAATTAAGCTAATACATCTAAAAGCAAGGTATCAATTTCGAAGACCTATTTTTCAAAAACTTATTGAAAGAAAATGTTTTTTTTTTAATTCTCTACTTCTGTTTAAAACAAGTTCTAAAATATGACATACCATATATATTTTAAAAACGTATGGGCTAGCTTAATTTTTATTTATTTTGGAGGAATTTGAACAAAATAAACAAAACTAACATTTTATATGCTTCCAACTATTATATAATTTTTGCAAAGTCAAATCTTTAGATGATTGAAGAATAGTAAATTTTCCAGATTCCGAAACGAAAATCTCTGTTTTCTCTACTTCGATCGTTCTTCAATATAAATCAAAGTGGCTAGTTTTAATAGAAGTAAAGTACAGAGAAAATGTTACCGAGACCATAAATCAAAGATGGTGTGTACACTTTATTATTAATGATTAGAAGAACAAAGTGAAAGTGATAGATGGGATGTACATTCTTTGTGTCCTCTGACTTGAAGAGCTGAGTTGTTTGATGACTACTATTCCTGTCTTCTTTTATTTCCATTGGGAAAAAAGTGGGACATTTTTCTTGTAAAGGAATTATAAAAGAAGTCTAAAATGCTATGAAAATGGGAACACATGTAAGGGCAGGGTAAGTTTCAATAAACAGAACTAATCTTTTGAATCGTAATTGTTAAAAATATACCTATTAAGAAATCATTTACCTATGCGCGTTATATCTATTGCTTACAAATAAATGGTTTATAAAACAATCTGTAAAAAAGAAAAGGTTGGTAAATTGGAAACGTGAGCGCAGATTGGTTAGAAAAACATGATTGCATTTATCTTGTGACAATAAAGTCACATAAATTTATCAACTGATTCATTAGAAATACGTACTAACAGTTATCATTTGACTATGACGTCACATGAATTTAGCCCATTTTGAATTAATAGAAAAATTATGAAACTTTAAGTCATTTTGTAACTTAAATTAGAGCTATTACTGTTGAAAATATAAATAAAAATAGGAAGTAGAATTTTATTATAGCTTTTTTTACATATTTTTTTAATTAATTCGAATTACGTAGTTAATATTTTTTACAAATAAGAAGTACGTTGTTAGATATCAAATTACTAACTAACAACTATGCGTGAAAGAAACTATCTAGTAAAAATATTAACTAATTAGCAAAACAATTTTTAAGCAACAAATTTATTCTGAAAAATAATCCGATGAAAAATTCATATACCGCCATGAACAATAAAGTGTATAATAAATATGCATTAAACTCTTAAGAAAAAAGCTCGGAAAACTTTTTAATAAGTAAATATTTCTCTTGCATAAACTTGATATAAAAATTCCTTTCATTAATTTGTTCAGAAATCTTTTATAATATTAATACATAACCCAGGTTTAAAAACTAGAGTTTAATAATTATCTATTCAAAAGGTCTTGTAAGAAATTCTAACATATTTAAAACAAAATTTTAACTACATATAGTGTATTTTTTAGACTGTTTACCATGATGAAATTCTGAAAAACTATAATTTCTGTTGTACTCTTTACTATTCTGATAGACTCATTTGAATACACAAAACATATATAAAAACATGTTAACTATTCTAGAGGAGTTTCGTGTAAGGCAATTTACATTACTTTTGCCTGTCGTCGCGACAAATATAGTATTTCACCACTTATTTAGCAGTATAAATGTCATTTCAAAGCGATAACTTTTTATTATGGATTGAGAATGTATAACAATGTTAATAAACTATTTTTAAAAGGTTAAAAGTAAAAAAGAAAGAAAAAAGGAAAATTAAAAAAATATTTTTTTCACAATTTCAAGTTAAATATTTGTATTCCCTATATTTTTAAAGTAACTTTATTCATAAGAATTGTGAAAAATCGTGTGATTTCATTTTAATACGCAGGGTGAGAATATATAAACGATAGAGGGTGTTTCAGAGTTCCATGAAACAAAAACAAATTAATGTATTTGCAATTCGGAGATACTCACTCCAAGTCTTCAGGCCATTACAATCTCCCTTTTTCAAATTCGCTTAGACCAACTGCCTTTCCCCTCACTCACAAAAGTAAGTTCAAGAATGATAGCTTATCTTCTACAGCAACAGTTAAATACCATTATTACGTAATCATATGGTTTTCATGACATCAAGGCAAGTTCAGTGAAAAATGTGGAGGTTTCCATGATGTTTGAGCTCGATGGTGTATGTTAGATCTTTCAAGGATAAGAAACAACAAGACAAACTATAACAAGTAACTGTCTTTAATTTTAAATACTTGTTACATCATTTATTGAAACACATATACATTAGAACATTGAAACATATATGCGTGTCACATATACATTAGAAACCTTATTGAACTAAACATTAAACATTTTTTTTTACAATAATATACAATTTTTTCCCTTTAATATTTTCAACAATATCTTTATTCAAGTTAGAGTTGAAAATATCACGAAATAAAATATAATTTCTCATGATAAACATCTTTGATTAATTTGAGTCGATTTTTCAGCAACACAAAAGCTAAGGTATTATTACCAAACTTCACCTTTAAGCTCCAATTTTAAGTAAATTTAACAATATGATTATCTTTGATGGAATACAACATATATAAAAAAGAATGGCTCTTTAAAGTGTTATTCTATATTTTATCGTTCACACGCACTTCATAGATAATTATAATCCTGAATTATACACCGGAACTGTACTTATTGGGCTTCGAATTCATTTATTATAATTAAATACGATATTCGAATCATTTTCTGATATAATCCAGACTCTACTTAAATTCTCAAGAGAAACTAAGTAAATCATACAAGATTCTCACGTACTCTTTATTAACCCATGGGATTTCTGTTTGTTGATTGTTTGATTTGACAATCTCTCCCATGAAGGAAAATATTAATATGATAATTGAGATATCTATTTAAAGGAATGAGATTGTGAATGTCTGTGGATGATATGGCATTTGTAATATTCATTCGGGATAAAATGCTTTTGAGATCATTGAGTGAGTGAATAATAACGTCGCACTATTTAGCTACACGAGGGCTTTTGGTGACGGACCACGTAATTTTGAACCATGGTCAAATGACGTGGATGACAACTCTCTATATATAAGGTGGCTCCCCACTCTCCTAACTACCATACCACACCAAAGGGAGGACGTTTCAGCTCTCAAAAAATTTAACGGGCATCGCTGCCCTACACGGCGGGTCTTTAGTGGTACTGGGCTCGAACTCATGGCATGCCTGCCATGATCCGATACCTTGACCACCTACCACAGCCCGCTTTTTAGATCAGAGTCTGAGAGATAGGAAAGAAACACGCGTACATGAAATTAAACTTTAAATGTGGATATTGTTGAAAACTGTCAATATTCCAGTTCCACTTAATTTTATTCAAAAACCTGAGTGTGTGTGTGTACGATTTGGAAAGCACGTTGACAGTTATATGCGATAAATCATGTAAAAAAATAACTTAGCATTATTTTTGGAGGGTAAATTATCTTTATATTTTGATTATTAAATGTTGTTAGTGATAAAATTTATATTGTTACTTATAGAGATATTTACCATTTTAGAGGTTCCTATAAAGATGTGATTTATCTATATATAATTGATGTAAATACTTCACATATGTTGTCATTTAAGATATCAATGTTTGACGATGCATTTGAAAACTCTTAGGATATATGCCAGAATATTCGAAAACATTGTACGTTGTCAAAAGATTGCAAACATCATTTTTAAGCATAAGTGCTCAATATTATAACCTGTATTTTGCTTACGTAACCTATGGCGACACTACTTTAAAATTGGGGTTTTATTAAAAAAATTAAAACAAAAAGAATTATACATTTAACCCTTTAACGGGCACAAGGCTAAAATACACTTTTCTGTGATAAAGTACTTCATAAATGTAATGTTCTCATCCTCTATAAACATTATTTAGTCACACAAAAATATCTGATCAGGGGTCTTATTCCTAGATGGTGGCTAAACGCCACCACCAGCCGCTGCGCATTTACGACATTTAACTTAATTTTCAGGACAGAAAAAATGAATCATTTTACAATAAACTTTTTTATGAAAAATTAACATTTATGCTAATATTCAATAAAAATTAAATACACAGTATAAGAGTGTAATTAAATAATAATAGAATAATTGTACAACATAGAATACTTAGAAAATACAATACATAGAATACTTAGAATATACAATACATATAATAATTAGAATATACAATACATAGAATACTTAGAATATACAATACATAGAATACTTAGAATATACATAGAGTACTTAGAATATACATTGAAATTGGTATATATTCACATTTTATATTTTGCTTAATTTTAGTATAAATAGTTAGAAATAAAGTAATAAGCTGAAAAAGATTAGGAGTCCAGTTGATTTTCAGAGTATTTCTGGCACATTTTATTTTTCATTCCTACTATTAGTTCACTCTCTCCCTACATACATTTCTTTGTCCTAAATTTCATACAGACACAGTCAAGCTTAGGACAGATACTAATGGATTTATTACAAATATCAGCAAACCAGACAATATATATATTTTCCATGAAATATTACAAGATACACAAAAAATCTTAAATCCCCAGCCATACTTAAAAATAGTGAAGAACGTATTGAACAATTTAAAAATAACAGATTTCTTCAGTCTATAGTTTAGATTTTGAAGATCTTTTTAACTCTATTAAAATGCATGATATGATTAATATACTTTAAAATTAAATAAAGATAATTTATCTTAAAATGTCAATTATGATTGATTTGGCTCTCTACTTAGGTTTGTACTTACATAGAAATATATATGGTATGGTATAATATAATGGTAACTTTTATCAATAGATTAAAGGTTTGCCTCAAGGTGGCCTTGCTAACTGCGGACTTGCCAATTTATTTTTACATTATTTTGAAAATAGTTTCATTAATAATTCTGAATATTACATTTTTCGTTATATAGATTATATTATCATCTTTGGCAAGCAAAACAACTTTAAACCTAACACTCATTTTTTATCCACAATATCTTAATTTAATACAGACAAATAGTGTTGTGTTGTGACTAATGCCACCTGCCTGACGAAGTTAGATCGAAGCTCGCGAAATTCCCCGTGCCTAAGGGCTGAAATTTTTACGCCTGCCGTTAGCCTTAGCTTTGAGCACCATGCAGGTGACAGTACGATACTTCTCGGTTCCACCTCTAGTTAAGAGGGAGTAAACCCTGGGGGTGGCTCAGCATTTTTGAATTCAATTTTTAGGTAAGTTACCTTTATCTTGTAATGGATTTAAATATTCTATCCATTATTTTCAACAGGTTCTTGCTCAGTGTTATTAACACAAAAGAGGAAGGTTGGCTGGCCATAAAACATGTTCAACCCCACCTCTATAGAAATTATTTTATATATAAGCTGTCTTAATTTAGCAATGTTTATAATACTATAGCATTTTTTTTTTATATTTTAAACAATATTGTATATATATATATATATATATATATAAGAGTGAAAATAAGAGCGAAAAAGTTCTAAATCCTACGAAGCCAAAGAAGAAAGAAATTGGAGTACACGAGACACAACAGGTGTAGATACAACAAAGTCCTTCGACTTAACTGGAGAACTATTACGATTTCTAAAGTTGTTACTGAATTAAACCAGCGATTTAGGGTTAAGCAATGCTTTATGGATCCACCTTTCCTGTACAGCAGAAATTTTCGACATAATAGAAAAAAAGACAAATAGAGCAATGTTGAAAAGTTAAGCCTATTTCTAACACGTGGAAGATAAACCTGACAATATAGTAAAATGAAATTATGAAAAGAGAACAATAATGAATCTCTCAAGGAGAGGAATAATAAAAAAGATTTTTCTATAGAAAAATTAGGATAAAAACTTACATGTAAAAATAAAAACCTTGGATACAAAATATCAACCTTCTATGCTAAGATACCACACGAAATGACGTTAAATATTGGAACATAAACACAAGATAGAAAAAACGTGGCGCCACCTAGATGGTTATTTTTCAATTAAATTAACCAATATTTATATATGTAACATCGTGGCCTGTGTTGTTGTATTCGAAAAAAGTTGAGAACTTCAGATTGCATTTTATTCTTTAATTTCACATGAACATCAAAAGCGTTATGACTTCATAAAAGCATAAGTTTACACAAAGACACATATTCAAGACGACGAGCTAGGGACAAAAACTGCGACGATTACATGGCAAAAGTAAAACAGACAAAGAACGACAAGTAGCAGTGACATCCTATGTGACAAAACACAAAGATAAAGAGAGCGATAACACAAAATTTTCACTTTACATGCCGGCAGTGACAATCGCATGACTATTATGTAATAGTAGCTCTGATTGGTTAAAATAGGCGGAACAGGTATTTTGGATACTAGTTGACCACGATTAAGTTTAAAGCGTTAGTTTTGAACCAAATAATTAAAGTTTGTTTAAATGTTATTAGAAAGAGTTAATTAAAAAGATGCTAGGAAATTATATATTATATATATATATTTTATATTAAGTGGGATTTTTATATAATTTTATATATATATATATATATATATATATATATAATATTTAATTATATATACATTTATCTTGTTCAAGTTTTCAATCATTAAGAAAATAATTTCTTCCATACATTCAAATTTAAATACCTTTTTTTAAACTTGTAGTGGATGACACCTTGATGTTAATATATTTTTTCAAATATTAATTCATTAATTAAATTAAAAATGAACAAATAGTAACAAACAAAATTAATAGTCCAGCATATATAGAAAGGAAATTGGTTCGTCGTGTCCCTGTAGAGCAATGGATAGCTTTCGGACATCTAATCCAAATACCGTGGGTTCGAATCCTACCAGGGATGTCTTAACATCTGAGTATGTGACTTTTTTTTTAATCTACCATTTTATTAGAATAACTAAATTTAATTTAAGAATAAATAGCAACAAACAAACAAAAAAGTAGTCCAACACCCTATATAAAAAAAAAAATGGAAAATCGCTTTCTATTTTTACACATAATATTGAGACTGTGTCAAATGTATAAACATATTTATATTAATTGTAACTTTTAATAAAATTAACAAAAAAAAAAAGGTTTCTTTATTGCCCTGTAGGAATTGAAATTATTTTTTTATATTATTGTTTAAATTTTTGAACAAAAAAAGGATAAGATTTAAACCCTTAAACCCCCATAAACTTTGGGAGTCTTAAGGTTTGGAAGACGCACTAAATTGTTGTTTCCCAATAAATACCATGACTAGTAAGGAATTGTGTAATTTTATAAGTTGTAAAACGGATCAAACAAAACAGTTTTTGCGAAAGAGTCGGAAAAAGTTTGTCAGAAAATAGTGAATCGATTACGTGTGCTGAGTATTCCAAAAAGTGTCAGTCTTTTTATTGTAAAATTATTTTTGAATGTTTACTGATAAAACTAAAATATTGTTTTTAATTTAAATAAAAACTGTGCTGAGTTATAGAAGTTCTTGGAATATTCTTTTAGCATTTTTTGAATTTCCCAGCTCATTTCAAAAGAAGGCACTGGTCCTTCTTTGAAACTAAAAAAACAAAAAAGAGATATATATTCTCAATCTCACAAAATAACAGCAATTCCTACAAAGCTTGAAAGAAAATGTTCTATATCAAATCCTTGCAACCGACTGAAGAGTGAAACTCAATCAGCAGGAAAATGTTCTTTTCATTTTGAACTTCCTTCAACTTGGAAATATAACTCAAAATGTGTTCCCAGAAAAGATTTGGTGATTGGAAAGAAAGTAAAATGTCAGAGGAACAAGTTTTTTTTTGGGTGTTTAGTCTACTTAAAAGAAAAAGATTGGACAAAAGAGTTAGAACCAAATTTACAAAATTCTTAAACATTTATTTTTGCCTTCTTAAAGTTTAAAGTCTAATTTGAAATACTGTATATGTGTTTTACAAAAAAATCTTAAAAATATTCTTACAAAAAAAAAAACCATTTTCCCTATGAGTTAAAAATTTAAAAATAGACCACACATTACATAATGTTCCATTCCTCTATTAAAATAAAACAGCTACTATAAACAAAATTCCTAGATTATTTACGTTATTTTGTCTCTACGGAAATTTAATTATATATCCATTTCTAAGATTAAATTTATTTCCTGGAGTTTGGTAACATATTAATATTTTATTATATAAATGATTACCAGTTATCTTTTCTAAATGAAAGATATTTATAGAAATATATTTGAAGAGTCTACATATATGAAAAAAAGACAAACAATGTTTAAATTAGTCGTAATTGTAGCTTAAAAGCTGGAATATAGCTGCATAAAACAGTTATAAACAAGAAAGTTTTAAGTTAAAGCAGAGAATTAATAAGCAACATAATACATTAATCATTCTAAGTTAACTTATAGGGGATTGATCATTGTCAATTTTTAATTCATTCATAAAAATAAAATACATATTCTTGCGGCATGATACCCATTGGATTGAATAAAAACTTTTTTGAACTTTAAAAATCTTATTTTAAGTATCTTTATACAAAAAATTATAATTTAATATTAATACATTATTATAAATGAGATAATTATATTCCCAAATAAATAAAGTATACAATTGTGTGTGTTTTTTTTAATTTTCCTGCGTTTATGCCTATGAACATTCCAAACTGAACGCAAAATCAAATAACTGGATTGAAATAATATTAGTTCTGATTTTGAATTTTTCTTTAAGGTATCCGACTACGTTCGGAACCCTGATTATAAAAAGGCACATAAATGGATAATTCTCGGAATAATGGATATTTATGTCAGTTAGAAAAAGTATAAAATTTTTTTAAAGGGCCCATTTTGAAAAAAAAATTTTTTTTAAATACAACACATTTCGGCTAAAAATTAACTTTGAAAAGCCTTTTCAAAAAGTTTTTTTTTTAAAAAGCTTTTATTTAATAATATTTTGCTTGTATAAGCCCGACCCTGTACAGAAGTCAACTAGATTTGTGAAAAAAATTCACATTATTATCAGGTTTCAACCATTTGAAATTATCGACGTTTTTTTTTTAAAAATTTTTCCCCTGTTGTCGTAAAACATGGATAAACCCATTTTTAAGTTTTATATTTCAAAAATTTAGTTGACCTCTGTACGAGGTTAGTTATATACAGGCAAAATATTATATAAAAGAAGCATTTTTCACAAAAGGAGAATATTTTGAAATTGGATCATTCTGTGTTCATGTTTTGTCAAAATATGGTACTTAAATAATATTTGATTGTAATACTATTCTTAAAACAATTTTATATACATTTTCTATTCTAAGTGAGACTAAATATCATAAATATTATCCATTTATACGCTTTTGCAACATCACGGTTAAGAACGTAGTCGGAAACCTTAAATACGTAATGCAGATACACTAATGTTTCTAATAAAACAAGATTATTTAACAAAACGCGTATTTAAGTTTTAAAATTCATGCAATTGATATCCAGCAATTATTCTATTAATTGAAAATTTTGATATGAAGTCTTTTTTTTTAAACAAAGAGCAATTTTTTTAACCCTTTTAATTGCCATTGGCGTTTATATACGTCTTTCTGAAACAGAATGCTTTTCATTGAACTCTGCTATCAATAAAACTACTTGAAAGGTTTTGGAATGCAAGAAAATAAACTTGACAGTGTGTTTGTGAAGAATTTGATTATTTAAGAGAGGGTTTGCTTATTTGTATCTTTTCTTTTACCTCAGTACTCCGCATACTAGAACCTATAAAAATCGACAACACTGAGGAGCAAATCAGGTAAAGCATATTTGAACCCCATTATAGCGTTATTCAGTATCATAATGTTTTGTTCATCATTGATCTCTAATAATAAATAGCTTGTTTGTATTTCTAAGCATTGTGATATCATATTCTTATTTTTCATTTTATTAAATCCACACATTTTTTTGTATGACGTCACGATTTCCTGTTAAGAGTAACCATTATTATTTTTTTCTCTTTAATTTGGATTCTATGTGTCTCCATTTCTATAAAATTGATGTATTCCGGTTTCGAGTTTTTGTACTTTTATTTTTCTGTGTTTAATTTTTTTCCTTGGAATACAGTGGTGGCCAAAATTGTGGACACGTTTTTAACTTGTTATGTTTTTAAGTTTGTATGCTTATAGAAAATTTTGCGTTGCACAGAATGCTATGTAATTTATATATTTTTTAAAGACATTTTACTATTAAATTCAATACAAAAAAAGAAAATTCAAATATTTTCAAAACAAAAAAGTAAAGCTGCAATAAATATCGATATACATTAGTTACTGATGATAGCAGTGAGTTATCAGAGCTTAGTGAAGTTGCATTTATTCTTTATTACAGCTTCACATCGATTTTTCATTGAGCTGAGAATAATTTTAAGCTCTTTCTTCGCTATTACATGATGCCAGGAAACAATTATATCCTCAATTTAAATTTTTTCCCCATGTGTCCCCTTCATTCAGACAAGAGTTTTAAAAACGGTGCCACAAGTTTTCGATAGGATCGTAGTCGGGACTTTTTCCCCGGCCCAGGAAAACCCTCAATGATCTCAGAATAGTGGAAAATAGTGCAGAAAATGCAAATTTTACTAAAAAAATAAATAAAGCTTAGGGGGTAAAAAAAGTTTCCCCGGATGGGGCAGAATTTGGGGTTCTAGAATGGTGTCAGTGTTTTTTATGATTTTTTGGTCCCATCGATGATATGAAGGCGATCCATCCCCACCCGCGGGATATGCGTGACTAAATGTTTGGTTATGTGGGAAATTTACTTTTGCTTGAATGCAGCCCGGATGTAGCATTTCTGATTTCCCTACTTTTCTTACATATTTTAAGCTATCCCCCGCCGAATAACAATACTTTAGTTTCGTACACCCTATAATTTTGTAACCAATAACCTTTAACCAATAAATGTGTTCCATGGCCCAAAGAACCCCTTTTTTAGTCCCGGGTGTAAATTGGGGAAAGGTTTTTTTCGTGAAATTCTACCTTTTTTGTCTTACATCTGCTAATCTACCCCGTTTTTTTGAACAGACAAAAACACCAGCATCACTCAGCCCCCCCTTCTGATGAATGTCCATGAATTTTTTTTTTCCCTGAACATAGTATTTTTGTTTTCCCTTCATAAACCAGATGTGGGGAACCTTTTTTTCCCTTTTTCCTGCTTTGTTTTTTATTAAATTTGCCTCCTCACATCTTGAACAGTCTCCAGATGTAGACATTGAACTGCCCACCTGTTATGTAAATTTAACAAAGAAAATACCCTTTTCTCATCACACATGTGTCCAATCTACAGTTTTATTTAATTTCCTTGCTTTTTGACTAAATATCATTTTTATCCGGGTCAAAACTCCCCCCTTACCTCAATCTTTATAAAAAAACTTGGGGCCCGTTTAAAAACTTTTGTCCGAATGAATTTACCTATAAAAAAAAAAAGGGGAAAACAAATTTTTGAGGATATATTTGTTTCCTGGCATCATGTAATAACGACGGAAGAGCTTAAAATTCATTTAAGCTCAATGAAACATCTATTTAAAGCTGTAATAAAGAATAACTGCAACCTCACTAAGCTCTGATAATACACTGCTACCATCAGTATCCAATGTGTATCTGCAGTTATTGCAACATAATCTTTTTTGTTTTGCAAATATTTGAATTTTCTTTTTTGTGTGGAATTCAGTATTAAGTTATCGTTAAAATGTTGTAAATACTTAACATTCTGAGCAACGTAACATTTTCTACAAGGATGGAAACTCAAAATACATAACAAGTTAAAAAGGTTTCCACAATTTTGGCCACCACTGTATATGAAACTCCACGCTGTAGAGTATCTCAAACCATTTATCAGTAACTTAAAAAATAATTTGAAAAGAAAGTGTAATTGCAAGAAATTAATTTATATATAAATGAATGAATTAATTAAGAATGCCCATAAATTGAAATATTAACATAAAATTAAACAGATTCTTATAAAATGCAATCCAGTGGACAAATCAGAATTCGTTGTTTCTTTAAACTTTTATAGTGTTCAGTTTAGTAAATAAGTTGATTCTGTAAAGACAGGGGAAGAAAAAAAAGAAACTAAAAATAGTTATAATTTAAAAGCAAAGTTTAGTAAGTATTTCTCTCACACAAGGGCATTTACTGTAGGGATGATAAGATTATTATCAAAATATAATTCTGAATTTCCCGAAAGTTTTATTTTACTTACGAATACCCCCAAGAATAACGCATCATAAAAGGGAAATTTAAAAAACAAAGTAGGAAAATAAAAGTGAAAAAATGGGAAATTTACTCAATTCTAACCAACCTTTGATTCTAAGCCGATTCTAAGCCAATTTTCTATACTTTTTTGAGAAAAAAATTAATATTTGAGTAGAAGGCTCATCAATATCCATTACTTCAGAAATTGAAAAAAAAAAATGTGAAATAATTAGAAATTAATAATTTATTTTCAACGTTTTATAAAACTTTGGGTATCCGGGCTACGTTCAGAAACCCGATTTTAAAAAAAAAACCATAAATGGATAATTTTCATGATATTTAGTGTCACTTAAATTAGAATACATGTATACAATTGTTTTAAGGACATTATGACAAAAATTATTTAAATATTAATATTTTGGCAAAAATTAACTTAGAATAACCTTTTTTAAAAAAGTTCTCCCTTTTTAAAAAAAGCTTCTATTCTATAATTATTTTGCCTTATATAGCTTAGACTTCTGTACAGAGGTTTGACTAAGAGTTTTGAAAAACCCCCACATTATTTTCGGGGTTCCCAAACCATTTGAAATAATTATCAGCGTATTTTTTTAAAAATTTCTTTTCCCTTTTGTTTTCGTAAGACATGGATAAACCGGGCTTCCGAGTTATGCATTTCAAAAAAAATTTTAGTTGGTTCCCCCGTAGAGGTCTGAGCTGAATACGGAAAATATTAATACAATAGAAGATTTTTTTCAAAAAAGGGGGAACATATTGAAAAAATGTTATTTTAAATTAATTTTTGCCAAAATGTTGTTTTTTAAATAATTTTTTTTTCATAATGTCCTTTTAAAAAACTGTGTACATGTATTTTTAATCTAAGTGAACTAAAATCATAAATATTTTCCATTTACGCGCTTTTTAAAAAACACGGTTCCGAACGTAGTCGGATACCTTTTAAAAACATTTTATGAACCTATCATTACTTTTTAAACGTTAATACCATGTTTCGAAAATGGCTTTTCACTCCCATTGTCACAGCAGACTTCCAAATTGGTGCCGGCGTCACGAATTTACACACGATGTCGTCTTCCGTGCCATCTAATGCATTTGTTACTCAACATTTTTTTTGAAAGTATCTATTATTGAAAAGTGCAACAGAATCATTAAAGAGACTATTGGACATTTGTAAGCAAAACTATATAATTTTGCTTGCGACATCGAAGTATATTTTATCTATCCGTGTCAAATTTTCTGCAGCCGCTGCTCTGTTTGCATTTCTTTCTGCTTATAAGATTGCCTCTCTTTTCATACTTGCGTCTTAGTGAAATCCTATTGATGCATTTCCCAATATATTTGTTGCTTAGGTGATTAAAAGAGAGCGTATACAAAAATTGTTCCCGAAATACCAGCAGACAAAAATGGCTGGGATAGACTGAAAACTGGAGGTAAAACTGCCGAATGGGATAAGTCAGCGTTTCTCAAACTGTGGGGCACCCCCCCCGCCCGAGGGGCGTGATAACTTGGCAAGGGGGCACAAGCATATTGAAAAGTCGAAAGGAAAATATTATTTAGAAAAATTATTATTTTACTGAAAGTAAATAATCAAAATACAGGCTGACGTAGTAAAAAATAAAATACACATTTACACTAATGTAATACACTTATAAATGTATCAGTACTGCACAATGTATTTTCTAATAAATTTAACTATTGTAAGTCAAGAACAAGTTTAAAATTTACCAGTTACCCTATGGGCTTGTCGTGTATAAAATTATACTTATACAAAATTAACACTTATCTTGATAATTTGCACGGTTTATAATTAATCATTTAACTGCCAATCAAACGGTACTCTATTCGCTCCCCAATGCAATCTTCCACGTAAGCGATATATTGAGGGGAAGGGGTAGAAAAGGAATAAAAATGAGCAAATCCTCTGAAGTATGTAAATCCTTCACTAACACTGCAAGGTCTTTTTGTTCTACTCTAATGCTTTTGGAATAATGTTATGGAAAGCAACGCACAGAAAAGGTCGTACTTTGGAAAGACGTATATATACGTCCAGAGAAATTAACGTTTTGACTAAGTTTGACTGACTAACGTGTTTCATATACGCCAGTGGCAGATTTAGAGTCAAAGTATAGTATTATTGAATTCAATACATTGTTATTGCATGGAAGGGTGAGCGATGGAAATTATGATTGAATACAGGGTCGCAAGCATTGAAAGTTTGAGTAGCACTGGGATAAGGCATTGATGTAAGGGGCCAGAATCGACGGTTACACTTTGTGAAGGGGCTTTATCGGATTTTCTTACCAATCCTCTTGGGGAATCTTTGGGACCAGAATGGCATTATTTCAATCCAATCCTCTCAAGAAGAAACCGCGATATTAGTTAATATATATATATATTGGAGCTTTATCATTCGCTAGTTAGCAGAATAGAAGTCGGATAGTAGGAAAGTAGGAAAGGAAGAATAATAGTAGATGAATAGTAGAAGAATAGTAGAGGAGCTGATCGCCGTGAGATATTAGTAATATATTAATTATGGAAGTGTAATTATGGAAGGGACTTAAATGTGTTAAGGAATCTAATGCGGATAAGGATTCTTAGGATAGCTTTACATAAAGATAGTGATTAGGATTCCAGGCACTATTTACTTAGAATTTATAATTACGTAGTATCACTATTGATTATATTCCTCTAGTAAGACTTGTGTTTATCAATATAAATTTAGACAATAATAAATTAGATTTATTACGGATAATTTGGGAGATCAATAATTTATTCCTACAAATCTGGATCGCGTCGATGAAGAGATGATACCCCGCGCCGGGGTATCACAACTTTCTTTAAAAGGGGGATTCACCCTTTTTTTTCCAAATGTGTAGTTCGATCCTGCCCCAAAAAAAAAAAAAAAAACCCCCTTTTGGTTTTTTAAAAAAAAATTTTTTGGGGGAAAATTTAAAAAAAAAAAAAAAAAAGAAAAGGGGTTTTTAAAAAAAAATTTGGGAAAAAAAAAGGGTTAATTTTAAACGGACTTTTTTTTAAACCCAAAGGGGGAAAAAAAAATTTTTTAAAAAAAAATTTTTTGGTTTTGGGAATTTTGGCAAAAAATTTTTTTTGGGGGGGAAATTTTTTTTAAAAAGGGGGGAAAAAAGGGGGGTTTTTTAAAGGGAACTTTTCCCTTTTTTTTTTTAAACCCGGGGAAACCCGGGCCAAAACCAAAACCCAACCCCCCCCAAAAAGGAAAAAAAAAAAATTTTTTGGGCCCCCCCTTTTTTTTAAAAAAAAGGGGGTTTGGAAATGGGAAAAAAAAAAAAAAAAAAATAAAGGGGGTTTTTTTTTTTTTAAAAAAAAGGAAGGGGAAAAAAAAGGGGAAAAAAAGGAAAAAATTCCTTTTTTTAAAAGGGGTTTGGCCAAAAATTTTTAAAAAAAAATTTTCCGGGTTTTCCCCTTTAAAATTTTTTTTTTTTTTTCCCCAAAAAAAAAAATTTTTTTGGGGGTTTTAAAAATTTTTAAAAAAAAGGGGTTTTTTTTTTTTTTAAAAAATTTTTAAAATTTTTTTTTTTAAATTTTTTCCCCTTTTTTAAAAGGGCCCCCCCCCCCTTTTTTTTCAAAAAAAAAAGGGTTGAAAAAAAATTTTTTTTTTTCCAAAAAATTTTTTAAAAAAAAAATTTTTTTTGGGATATGATAATAAACGGGTAATGGAAATTTCCCTTTTTTTTTATATAAAAATTATTCTGTTAATCCCAAAACCCATATTGTTTTTTAAATTTTTTCCCCCGAGAATCAAAAGCAAACATTTTATTTAAAAGAGATAAGATGCAATGTAAACTTTTTTCCAAAAAAAGGGAAAACCCCAAAATATATATTTTTTAAAAAAAAGTTTTTACACAGATATTTTTCTTTTAAAATTTCAAATCCCGGTTTACAGAAAAACTGGTTTGGTCCCCACGCATTTTTGTAAAAATTTTGTTTCAATATTAAATTTTTTTTAAAATTTGCATGTAACTTTCCAAAAAAAAACTTTATGTAAAAATTTTTGTAAAAATTATTGCCCAAAAAAGTGTTTTAATAGTAAAAAGTTTTCCATTCTACAAAAAAAATGCCTTTTTTTTTTTTGGTTTATTTAAAAGAACTCCAAAATTATTTTTATTTTAAAAATAAAATTACATATAATAAATATATATTATTTATAAATTTTAAATATATATTATTTAAAATACATATATCTTTATACAACTTATGTTGTTCTTGTTGGTGTTTATTTGATATTTCAGTGTCATAATGATTGAATTACGAATAACAAAAATTCAAGGTAAGAATTACAACATATTAGTAAAAATTATCAATAATATTTATTCCTATATTAGAATTAATTACACTGCAACAGTTTCATTTTTCCTGTTTGAAAAAAAAATGTTATTTTTTATATTCGTCTTTCCTTAAGTTTCTCAGTAGACATAATTTAACATGACTATGCTTCAACTGCTTTATTATTAAAAAGAATTATCTAACTTTACCAAACAATTCAACAAGAGCATCAAAATCACGCACAATTTGAATGAATCATGAAGTAATAGGAGTAAAGTGTGAAGTATCATTTTGAAATAAATTTCATAGCTCTTAAATTCAAATTGCACTATTGCACTTCATTTTTTTATATTCTAACTTTTGATAATTTAGCTACTTTACGTGTCTTGTAACTATTATTGTTCTATAACTCGGAAATCACACAGACAACCACAAGACAGATTAAGAAATGTAATAAGTTCATATGTTTAGATAAATATTTAAGAAATCTCAAAGTTATAAAGCTGAAGCAAAAGTATATATATATTTCGACTTGATGCACACAATAATTTAATATCAAAATAAAAATGATAAGGCATGAACATGAAATAAATATTAGAAATGTAAAGTTTAAAAGAATACTAAAATCTTAAATATTATTTCCAGTCAAACATGAATGGCAAATATAATGACAGTTAATGACATTCCTTTTTCATAAATAAAGAATTATCAAAATAAATATGCCCCACGAATGCAAATGACACCGCTGTTAATTGAATTAATTTCAGCGACTGAGATCAATATTTCTACACCTTGAAGGGATAAGAGATAAATGTGCAATTTACATAAAAGGTAAATTATGTTGTCATAGGGAATGAATTAGCTTTTTCAGAACATTTGAATAAAATATGTAGAAGCAGTGTGATTTTAAGCCTATGTATAAAAAGAAAATTGTGAGGAATATTTCTCATTAGAAAGTCTTTCGAACATTGTGTAAAAATCGTGGTTTCTCATATAAATGGGAATTAAAACCCCCTGGAAACACATGATGGAATTCAAACCAAACCTACAAAGCAGAACCTTATGTTTTTCCAATAGTTTTCCTGATAGTGATCTTGATTTTATGTCCGTTACGTAAATCAGAAATCGATACATCTAAGAGGATCATGCAAAGTAGCAATACATTATCTCAGGCATCCCTCAATCTTTGACATATCAGGATGGAAATGATGTTCACATATCCTTTCCAGATCACACATTGGCGCCACTTACGGAAGTCAGAATCTTGAACTTCCGTGAGGGTAAGGAGCTAAGATAATGTCTCTTCTAATACTTTTTATGTTTGTGCTGAGGCTTTCCTTGAAACTGCAGCAGAGTCAGCTAGGCTGAAACTGGTGCATATAGTGGTCATACATAATCTTTTCAGACGAAATTATTTTGTGCATACGACATAATATGGAGAATATCCTTACAAGATCAATGCCCTATTTGCTTTGGTGCCTATGGAGGCAGAAGAAAACAAATTTTCCCTACATGTTTTAACAGATATTAAAAAATAGTGAGTTTAGCGGTGATAAATTAGTGGCACAATTATGCATAGAATTTAGCAATGTTCGAGTAATGCATGGAATCCAGAAGTATAATATTTGATTAAAACCTTAATATATTACTCATACTTTAAACTAAAATGATAACTTATATATGTATGTATATGTATACACTGCTGGTCTCACAAAATGCAGCACCCTGAAGAAAGCATGAAAATCATATGAAATTTACATCCTGCGTTGGTGGAAATGAAATACGCAAATCATTAGCATTATAGCACAGACACACATCACAGGCGACCGTAGCTCCACCATAGCTATATAAGATGATAATAGATTTGAGATTTGAAATACAACAATTGTTTTTCCTGCGTTTTTTCCGTAAGCTGATAATCCTCGTGAAAGACATGGAGCAACTTTTGACCAAGTTTCTGACTTTGACAGGATGAACAGGATGACCTGTAGGGATTGCAGGTTATCCTTCAGAGAAATCAGTCAACGTGTTAGACGAAACCAAATAATTGTGATGCGGATGTTTCATCGCTGAATGCAAAAGATAAAATGACGGATCTATGGGCCGATCGCACCCTCCTCGTTACACCACTACCCGTGATGACAGGTGGATTGTGAGCTTAGCAGTGATGGATCACGCTGCAACATCACGAACCATAACACATCGGATTGTCTGTTACACGTCATTTAGTGTCCGCTCGTACCATTCGATGACGTTTGAAGCAGAATGGAATTCCGCAAGGCGTTCATTGCTGTGCTTACCTTTACTGGAAACCACAGGCATTTTCGCGGCCAATGATGAGATGAATGATGAACATGAACAAAGAAATGGAACGACATTGAATGAAGAATCCCGCAACATCACGATGATGAGGTTCGAGTTTAGAGACACCATGGTGACAGGCTGCCTAACTGTTGCATAATGCATCACCACACTAGACCTGAACTCTGTATCATGGTTTGGGGTGGTATTGGATTTCACTGCCGCACTACTCTGGTACACATTGCTGGTACACTGAACAGCCAGCGCTATATCTCTGAAGTGTTGAGCCCATGGTCCTCCCATACAATCAAAGATATTCATCACTCATATTCCAACAGGATAATGCACAACCACACGTAGCCCGGAATGTTCAAGAATATCCATCAGACTGCACTACTACCTTGGCTTGTTTGTTCTCCCGATCTATCACCAATCGAAAAAGTGGGATCTATGGGATCTATGTTTGCACAACGACTGCCCCGGGATACAGCACCGCTGCACATCATATCAATTTTGGCGATATGTGGAAGCCACATGGACTGATGTACCTCAAGGATACATCAAAAGCCATTCTGATTCTATGCCGAGGTGTACAGCAGTGTTTATAACCAACAATGGCGGCTACACTAACTACTGATTTTATCATCACCCACATGTTACAAGAGTCTGTAACTTAAATCTTTTGATATTTGTAGTACTTGTTATCTGCCAAACAAATTTCGCTGTGATATTTCTGTTCTTCTTGGTGTCGGCCAGCAGTGTATATAGCAATTATGCATATGTAAATCATGACTGTGAGTGTATCAGATCTGCAAAATATAATATTTAGTATATTATTATAAATTATTTTCTATTTAATAAAGGAGCATTTCACACAGGACTCTGATTTCCTACGAGAACTGACAGGTGTTTAATGAATTTAGGGGATATAAATTTTTAATGATACTCTGTTAACCTTTCCCAAAGATTAATTTAACGAATATGTAAAAAACAGCCTTAAAATATAAATTTATAAATTCAGATTATCAAATTATTATTAAAAAAGAAATAACTGCATAGATTAAAATGTTAAATTTAATATAATTCCTACCCTTTAAAAATTATTACTGGTAAACATTTCTCCTTCACGTTTGCAACATTTTATTTAATAGTATATATTTTTAAAAATTATTTACAAAATCGCTATTTTACATAACGTATTATTATATATAATGTATGGTATTAAGGAAAGACAATCATGTCGTGTAATTAACTGCAATAGTTAATGAATTAAAAATGAGATAATTATGCAAGCATTATAAATTATTTTATTTATGTATAAAATTGATTTATTCTTATAGGAATCTAAGCGCATCATCCTTTAAAAAAAGCTGAAACTGAAGAAGTTGCAATGCTGAACATTTTGCAATTATTCATGTCTGTCCAATTAATGTACTTATACAATTATTAGTCCTTGTAAAAAGAATCAGTTATGCCGGAAGATACTTTTTTCTTATTTATTTGTATTTCATGATTTTTTTATAATTTCTAAGAATATAAATGAAATTTAATTTTCCTCTCTAAATAACTTATTTTGTATTAATTTCTTCATTTTTTGAGAAATATACGTCTCAATGAGTTAGAAGAATTGTCAGTTTATGTTTCAATATCAGGGACACAACTTTAAGAAAAAAAGTCAAAATGGCATCGCAGAAGTACTGTAATAGTAGAAAAATATAAAATAATTATAAGAAAAATATAATATGTAAAGAATAATATTTTAACATACTAAAATAATAATGTAAATAGAAATAAATTTCCAAACCTATTTATGTTTGTTATCATAGTAGTTTCCGCGCTCTTCTATAAAAATTGACAAGAAAAATTAATATATTTTATATTAATATAGTTTCAGTTTCAAAATAGACATTTTTGGATACATATATTATCAGAAATGAATTCTTAATTTCCATTTCAAAGAGAAAAAGAACGATATCTGAATTTCATATCTTCAAAGATACCATTTTTTTTTTCAAATACTGCAGACAACATTTCACTGTAATCCGTACCCTAAAAAAGTGAAACATAAATAAACAAAGTAGATGTCTCCTGTTTTAACACGCAGTACAAGATCAAATATACTCTAAAATGCTTCCACAAGAAAGTAAGTTTTGATAAAAAAAGGGAAATAAAACGTCAGAAGAACAAGATTTATGGATTTGATACTGAAGTCTGTTTCAAGAAGAGGAATGTAGAAGACGCTATGTCAAAATTTACTATACTCGGTATGTTTAAATTTATGCTACCGGAAGCAAGATTCCTATTCGAGGACTTGTCCAGAGAATAAATTGAATTGAAAAGAAATAAAACATTGGTCGGGGAAGAAATGAAGACACTCTTATGACGTTTTTAAAATAAACTCGCTCATAACTTAGTTTTGTATTTTCTTTATTTGTTTAATCAAGAATAGAAGAAATAGTGCGTGTATGTATTAAAATCTGTTTCTGAAAATGTAATTGAATAAAATATAGCTAATTTTAGTAATGTTTTACTTTCTAAGGCAGTGTTTCTCAAACTTTCAATCTTAATTTTCCTCGCGCCTCCCAACCCTACATATAATAACAATGTTTTAAATCCAATAATACTGTATACTTAAACGCTGAAGCTACAATACGAATTAATTAATATAGCATCTCGCTCAGCCAAAGCGTTTAATATCCCGGACGTATGTATATGTCCGTCACTTGACCAGGGTTCAAAATTACGTGGTCCATCGCCAAAAGCCCTCGTGTAGCTGAACAGTGTGACGTTAATATTCACTCACTCACGTATATATATGTCTTTCCGAAGTATGATCTTTTCTGCATTTTTGCATGCATAAAATTATTCCAATAGCTTTGGAATGTAATAAAAGGATCTTGACACTGTTTGTGAAGGATTCACAAATTTTAGGGCATTTGCTTATGTATATATGTATTCATTTACTTCACCTCCACCCCTAATGTATCACATACGCGGGCCTACAGGAAAAACGGTGGCACTGGGGAGCGAATCGCGTAACTTTTAATCAACAGTAAAGGGATTAATTATTAACCCTCAAATTATCAAGATAAGTGTTAATTTGTGTATATAATTTAATATATGACAATCCCATTGGTGTCACTGGTAATTATTAAACTTGTTTTCTTAACTTAGTATTGTCAAATAAATTATCAAATACATTGTGCAGTATTGATACATTTTATAAGTGTATTATATGAGTGTAAATGCGTATTTTTTTTATAATGTCCAAATGTATTTTGCTTGTTTACTTTCAGTATACTAATATATTTTTTTAAATAATATTTTGTTTCCTTCTTTTCAATATACTCGCATCCCCCCCTATTAGAGTTAATACGCTCTTCTAAGAGAGTGCACCTCACAGTTTGAGAAACGCTGTTCTATGGGAACATTGAAATACAACATAGATCTGTTTGCATGTTAGAAAGATATAAAATGTAAATACAGAGTTATTCATAATTCTATCCCAGGTTTTGGACGATGCAGTACAAAAACTAAGACAAGCAAGCTAAAAAGATCATTAAAAATACTTAAAAAAGTATTCTATTTACATATTTTGCAGGTCTTCTATATGGGAACTCTTTGTCACATGACATGCATCAATGCGAAAGTCCAGTTTCACATCAATGTGGAATTCCAGTTTCGCGTCAGTGCGAAAAAGTCCAGTTCCTGCCACACAACTCAACATGGTACAATTAATGTTATTCACTCAGCACGTATTATCTTTTCTTTTATTTCTGCTACGCAACGAGGCAAAGGGGGATGAAAACTAGAATTTCATGTAAAAGATCAAGAATTCTGATATATCCGATAACAAGGAAAGAATAACACTTGTTTTCAAAACATTGCTAGTACCATGTTTACTATCTAGTTACGCGGAGCACGTGCTCGTTGAATTAGTGGGTCCGAAAGTCTTGTGGGCTGAATCACGAGTGCAGGGAACTGGAGAAAATTTTCTTTCCCTTCAGTTTCATGCCTAAATTGTGGAGGTGGAGATATGTGGTGTCGCCATCTACCTTTCCTTCAGGAATTTCTCCGAGCTCAATCGTACTGTCACCTGTATGGTGTTCAAGGCTAAAAGCCAACGACAGGCGTACATCTAGCCCATTGCCACGATGAATTTCGTGGGCCTCGATTTGACTATCTCAGGCATGAGCAACAACAACAAAAACATGTTTACTATAGTGTAACAGGAAACCCAAATATCAAAAATTGATGCATTGTGTGTGACCAAGGACCCCCCCAGGGAGTACATTAAAAATTGTAAAAAAATTTTTAAAATTTTTTTTTGTATTTTTTCCATGTTCTCTTTTGTTGTTTTCTCCCCATCTTCGTGTTTTCCCTACAGAACGAATCCTTCGCGGGAGTTATGAGAAACTATGTATAAATGTAATATATTTAATAAATTTTTACCACGAAAACGTGTGTTTTCAATTTTGTTTGCGATGGAAAAAGAAAAAAAAAAAAGAATTTACATAAGCTTTAACTAAATGTTATGTTATACACTTGAAACATTATGAACATTAACATTTTATGTACGAAAGCATTATTATAAACGTTATGTATGTATTTTAAGTGTATTATTTTTTAAGAAATGATTTATCTTTAAATAAAATCAATTAGGAAATCAAAAAAAAATTCTCCAAGTAGCTATTTTGAAAATACATTATTTGTTGATCGTAATAATGGGATTTTTAAAGATAAGTAATACATATTGCATACACAATATCTATTGTGATAAAATTAATTATTGACACAATTATTTTAAATTAAACCAATGGACCCCATAACTCGGGAAAACCTTGGTTTTGAGCGAAAATTCATATGTTTTTTTTTTTTTGGGAAATCTTACTTTTTTTAAAATCTGTAATTAAAGATAAATTTAGTAATAGAAAAAAAAGATTTTGGGGGTATAAAAAATTTTTTTAAAACCCAAAAAGGAAGTACTTTAAAATTAACAACTTTACATTAAAAAATTTAAAAATTACATGAAAAGCAATAATAATTATACATTGTATTAATAATTATAGTAATAAATAAGCAATTTCACTAAGCAATAATAAATAAAAATTGCATTAACCATTACATTAATATCTAAAAATTGCATTAATAACATTAAAATTTAAACCATGCATTAATAATTACATTAATAAATAAAATAAATTTACCCTTTCATTTATAATTAAAAATTACTGAAACAATACGACTTACATTTTTCAAATAATTGTGTTTATCACAATTTTTCAAAGTTCAATAAAGGAATTAAATTATTTAAAGTTAATAATTGAAAAATCAAAGCATTCGTGATTTGATTTTAAAATCTAATGAAGATAATTACATACACAAACACAAGAAAACATAAGATTTACTAAAAGTTACTAGTTTTAGTTAAAAAAATAGAAGGTGTAATGATTATTTCCAATAAATGCTGAACAGTAAAAATACCATAAACACTAGTTTTTAAATAGTTTTCTTGGGTTTAAAAACCCAAATTTTTAAATAAAATTTTTTATCTTAAGATAAAAAAAAACTTTTTGTAGATCACTATAGTAACCCAAAACAAAATTTTTAAAACTCCAAAAATTAAAATTTTAAAATCCAAAAAACTTTTTTTTCAAAAAAAGTTATTTTTTTTTCATCTTTTTATATAAATTTTGAAATGAAAACCATTTTTATATATATATATATATATGTGTGTGTGTGGTTTGTGTGTTTTTTTTTGTGTGTGTGTGTGTGTGTGTAAAAATCAAACAAAATAATATCACTGTTTCTCTGATTGTTTGTTTTCCATTCTGATGAAAGACGTGAAAATGTATAAAGAAAAATAAAAGCAATATATCAAATATGACAGGAGCGCTTTATTATTAATGATTAGAAGAGGGAATGGAAATGAATAAAAGGAAAGTTAACATTCCCAATCGTTTTAAAACTTTTGAAAAGTGTTGAGTTGTTAGAAGTCTACCATTGTCATTTTCGATTTTTTTTATCATGCTTGTGCAAAATATAGTTTTTAATTTTGGGAAAAAAAAGAATTTATGAAATGGAAATTTGAAAAATGATACATAATTTTTCATTTGGTTTAAATATGGTTCAAAATATTTTTTGTTACTATTTTTTATAGAAATTAACAGCGTATAATTATAAGTTACAATTAGTATTTTTTAAATATTTATTTTTTCATTTTTCCTTTTCACTAGAAAAATTTAAAGGGTTTCAATTTCCTTTTAAAAAATCCCCGGTTATTTTGACACCGCGATATAAAATATATAAAGTAATTGTTTTAACTAAATAATTGCAGGACTACTGTTCAATAGAGTTTAGTTTTAAGACTTTTTAATATTATTTTATGTAAATATTATATAATATTACCCTTTATGTTATGTTTCTCGAAGCTTGTTTGCCAGGAACAAAGCAATTATGCGGTATCCATTCTGTGCCATCCCTGACGACATTTATATCAGGAATAGCTGTAAGATTATCAATTGCATATGAAATTTCTACAGATTCTTCGCAGTCACTTTCATTCAATATTATGTCTTCACCGGACATGTCTGAATTAGAGCCGGTTAATTTTCAGAAAGCTCTCGTAACAAATTAGTAATTTCATCAGGGCTTAGACCTTTTCTAAGAGACATCGTTTAAGGCTGTTTTCGGCATGTACACAAGAGTGTTAACTTTAAGCGGAGCACATTTTGGACAGAAAAAATGCCTGAATTTTTATAAGAATTGGTGACATTGTAACTCATGCATTTCTGTATAATAAATTGTTTTAAAAATTTAAAATATTTCAGAAAAAATTAGTCTTTCCTTTTAAAAAGTAAAGGCATAGCTCCTTTAGCATTACGGTATAGAAGAAAAATGGCGAAATACATTTTATAAATGAAAAAATGTGGCACTTCGAATAAAAAGGAGGAAGTATGATAAAATAAGTGATTCTACAGAATATGAAGCCATAATATAATGTTAAATGTTTGAGTACTTTTTTATTTGAAAAAAATATTCTGAATTTGGGTCCTATTCTTTTACATGAGCCGAGACAGCCTAAGGATATCTGCTCTGCACCAAGTTCGAAAATCGAATTAAATTAATTTGAGTTGATAAACAAATACTAGATATAACAATATTAGCATAATTTTATTCATTTTTACTGTGAACTCAATACCACTGCATTCAAGGTAAAATAATGTGTGTTTGGGCTTTGGGAAGCTTGTTTCACTAATGGTATCTATTCAGTGAACTATATTTTGTTGTGAGACAGCTTTTTATAATGATAACATGCCTTGGTGTCGAATTGACACCAGCGGACGTTCTAGGTATATTTAGTTGTAAAATCTCTCCTAATTAACCTCTAGAACCATAAAACGTTTTCTGTGTTACAAAATATTTTCAAATTTCCTATAAAAATGCGGAAAGGAGAACAAAGCAAACAGGCTCCGGTGTCCAATTGACAACGACGGACGTTGTAGCTTTAATATTTAAAACTCGATATACTCGCAGTTTTCCATACTGATGAAAACGTCCCCAAAAATATCATTAAATGAGGTTCTTTTTTCAATTTATCAATAATTTTAAATTTATATTGATATGATGGTCCTAAGAGAAAAAGAAAAAATAATAATGTCTAAGATTTAAATTCTAAGGTAATAAATACAGACACAAAATTATTAAAATAAATTTTTAAAAATTTGCAATACTCATTGTGAATAATAAATATTTCCTAGTTTAATACATAGTTTTATACGGGAAATATTTTCTTAAAGAAAGTGAATTCCATAAATCTGAAAAGTTATATGTAGTCTTATTTCTGATTTCTAATTCACTCTAATATTTATCATAAATTTTGAATTATTGAATCCTTCGTAAAATAACTATATTTATTATTACACTGCAAAAAATATAGAGGAATGTGTGAATTTTCGTATTTACTATGTTATACTTTTTTTATATAAAAAAAGCCTTTGAATTAATTTCAAAGAAATAAGAATGAAAAGAACCACATTTATGAAAAAAATTATACGTATATGCTGTAGTCATCTAATTTTGCAGCTAAATTTATTGTAAAACTCTCGTATATCCCAAAGTTTTTTTTTCTAGGAATACGAAAATATCATTGCTGTATTTTGACACAACTGACATATTGGATTCATTAATTTAAAAGGAAGCAAAAGTAAAGCGTCATCCTCAATCATATGGGTAGATTGTTGCTACATGGTTGCCAACCGTTCGTCTAGTTTCATTGTATAATTCGCTGCTAAAATAAATAATTAAAATATATAAAATTTAAACCTAAATTAAAAAAGAAAAAAATAACATTTATATTCATTTTATGAGGGAGAACATAAAATTAATTCATATATACGTAGCTGAAAATTTATAATACGAATACTCAATACAGAATATATAAAAAAATTAGTTACTAAGGTATCCGACTACGTTTGGAACCGTGATTTTGCAAAAGCGTATAAATGGATAATATTTATGATACTTAGTGTCACTTTGATTAGAAAACGTACATAAAATTGTTTTAAGAATAGTATTACAATTAAAAAATTATTTAAGTACAATATTTTAATCAAAAATGAACATCGAATGACCAATTTTCAAAACATTCTACTTTTATGAAAAATGCTTCTATTATAATAATACTTTGCCTGTATATAGCTCAGAACTCTGTACAGAGGTTAAACTACAATTTTTGAAATATACAACTTAGAAGAGGGTTTATCCATATTTTACTACAACAGAGAGGAGAAATTTTAAGAAAAATACACCGATAAAATTATTTCAATAATAATGTGAATCTTTCAAAATCTTATTTTAAACTCTCTGGAAAAGTCTTTACTTTATATGAGCACACACACACACAAACAAAATATTATTATTATAGAAGCATTTTTTATGAAAGGAGAACGTTTTGAAAAAAAAAGGCTATTTTAAGTTAATTTTTTGCCACAATTGTAGGTATTTAAATATTTTTTGTCATAATGTTCTTAAAGCAATTTTATCCATGTATTATAATCTAAGTGACGCTATATATCATAAATTTTATCCATTTATACGTTTTTGCAAAATCACAGTTCCGAACGTAGTCGATACCTTAAAGTAACATACTGTCTGTTTGAATACTTGATTATAATAATAAAATTTGAAAATACATCCGTCCATTTTCAGAATTTGTTTCCATGTGATTAAATCTTATTTGCATATTTCTATTAATTTATAACATAAAATGCCCTTAATAAATATATTTAAAACAGCAAATCCGTTCGTTTATTTGAATATTTTATGAAGCTTCTCATGAAGCTTCTCAAATAATTAAAGAAATGAAATTCTTATGTGTGACCTAGTTAATTTTTCCTACTAGTAAATATACTTTTAATTTCTCTTCTTTGTGGATGCAAAACTTACTATTCAACTAAAGTAAAACAATGTTATTAACCACTTATAATATTGTAAGCACTTTTAATTATCCCTTGCATTTTTAACCGTTTTTTTAAACGCAGTTTTAAATTAATGGAATTTATTATGTTTCTTCTGAAAAAGTAAAGGATTTAAGTTAGAAACATTCATTTTTGTTGGCAGCTTTTTTAGAAGAAATATTTATTTCCAACTATAAAAGAAACTAACTGGTAAAAAAAAATATTTTTAATTGCTTGAAACGTAATTGTTTTTATTTTAAAGTATTAATGAATCAAATTTTAATTAGTCTCATAGTTTTAAGGAGTGAGCTCAATACAATTTAAGTAAAATGCGAAATGTGTAAATTCATCTGATATAAAACATAAATTTCTTCTATAACACTTGATTTTGAAATAACCAGGGCTTTTGTTATATATTTTTCGTTGTGCGAACAAGAAATGCTTTTGAACACCGTTTTTATATAAAAATACCTAGAACACTTTTGAAGTAATAGCTTCTTTATAAACATTTTACTGATAAATTAAACTTAATTAACCCGCGGTCACTCGCGCCTGTCTTTGCTACCGTCGTTACTCGCGGTGTGCGGAGAACACCCCAAACTTTTAACAAGTGTATTTAATTCTGAAAATAAAATTAAGGCATTATGATATATATTTATAAAGTACAAGATGTTTTTTGTATTAAACAAATAAAATTAATAAATTTATGGCATACAAATGAGACTAACACATTAATTTAAACTAAACATACAAAATTTTCATTTTAAAACACATATAATTTTATATTTTTTCATAAACCAGTAAAACGAATATAACAGTAATAAATATACTTTATAATTAATGAGATAATGATATTAGAAAGTAGAAAAATAATATTTTAATCATTTTCCAAACATTCAGAGCAGACTGTATACAAATGCTCAACTTCTCGCGAGAGTTCTCAGCTACCCAGATAGACTTTTGAAGGTCATTACATTCCAATCGTTCGAGAAAGAGGGATTGCATCAGGCCTGAAGGTTCAATGACCTAAAATATGCAGCTACAGAAAAAATTGGGGTTCTGCGCATTCTTTTTAGAATCCTGAGAGGATTTTCTTGTTGCTGGGGTGTACAGAACACCCCGCGCGAGTGATCGCGGTTTAAACGTCCGGTTCCGTAGCGTTACGTTCAGTCGATTTTATTCGGCAATCATACTCGTGATGATCTTTTAGTTTTCAATCGAAAACTTTTTAAACGCGTTTTTTTTTTAAGCAAAAATTTCTCATGCACATTTTTCCTAAAGTTTTATTTTCTTTATTGAAATATTACCGCGAAGCAGACCACTTCTTCTCAAATCCAGCGAGTGATTGAGAGAAAAGGTGCGTAAGCAAAAATAACTGAAAAAATGATTTGTCTTATGCAAGAGATCCAAAATAAAAAGAAAAGAAAGATGGGATCTAATTTTTTTTATATTCATTAGAATGAGCATTTAAGCACAAAAATGTGCCAAAAAAAAATTAAAATCTTAATTCTTTTGCAAGAAAGTTTCCAATATTTTGCTTCATATTAGTGATTACGAAAAAAGGAAAGTAGAAAGTTTGAAGAAGTATGAACTCTCTCCTTTTGTTTACTTAGAGATAAGTAAGAGATAAGTAAACGATAAGTATAAAGAAAGTATAACGATAAGTAAAGTAAGTAAGATAAGTAAACGAAACTCAGGGCATACGTTTTTCTAGCTACATTGCATACGGCGCTGTATATCTTATACAAATTGTACTTGCGTATTATTGCAAAGGTATTTGCAACATTATATGAAAGGAAGCACATGGTTGCCAATTCAGTGCCTACGCCACATGGGAAATCAAAGTTGCCAACTTAGTGAGTTATCTTGAACATTGACATATATAGATACTTTAGTACGTAAGGGTCATGTAAACATATATATAATAGAAATGTAATCTGCATAAGTAATTTAGAAATAAATATTTTTGAATATTTTAACTAATTGACATTTAAATCAGATATACTCACATATGAATCCTTACTAATATTATAAATGCGAAAATTTGTATGGATGTATGTTTGTTAATATTTCACGTAAAAACAACTGGATAAATTTTAATGAAACTTTACAATAATACATCTTATACATCAGAATAACACATAGGCTATATTTTATAAAGATGTTATTCAAAATATAACGAAAATTGTCAAGTGAGTGAGTGAGTGAATGTAGGGTTTTATGGCGCAAGAGCCAATTTTGGCTATACTGCGCCAAACATTTGTTAAAACATTAAAACAGACAGAATATGAAAAAGAAAAATACAGTTTTAAAAAGAAAAAATTTCAAAAAACGTATAAAATAGTTATCAAGTAATAAAACAAAAAAAAATTTTTTTGGGGGGGGTTTTTCCCCAAAACCACAAGTCAAAACAGTATTTTTAAAATAAAAGTATGGATAAAAGATCAAACTTTGTTTAGTAAAAAGTTTGTTTTAAAAACAATCTATGTTAGAAAAAAATTAGTTTTTTCCCTTTTCCAAAAAACGTGTTGGACCCACCCCGCCCTCAAAAAAGGGGCCCCAGATTTGTTCCTATAGCATTCTCTCATGACAATTTCCTCAGGATTCTTTTCCCGATATCATTTGCCCGTCATACAAAATCATGTCTTCCTCACCCGTTTGTATATTCTACGTTTGAGGATTTTCAAAACTTATTTTGGGTCCTTTTTAATATCTATTACAGTCTTAAGAAGTTTTTTTTCCTTTTTTCTATCCCGAAGTTTTTTTTTTTTTTTTTTGAATTCTGTTTTGTTGAGCCAGAAAGGGGTGATTATTGGTTGGATGGGGAAGGGACAAGTTTGATGAAGGTTTAAGAGGGGTGAATATATTATTGGTGCTGGAAAGTGCGTTATTAGGTGTAGGCGATTGAGGATCTGAGACTAAATTATTAGAAGTGTCGGGAGCAATATCTATTACAGAAATAGGAGATTGAGATTCTGATGGCGATGAAAATTGTAACAGAAGATGGGATGGTAAGAGTGTTGCCTGAGTTGAGGGTAGAGGATTTAGTAACTGAAAACGCCGAGGAGGGATATAGGTGCCCGGGAAGGGTTTTAAAAGGTTTTTAAAATTTTTCAATGGTGGGCAAACTATTTTGGTAATATTTTCATCTGTTTGCGTTGTAGTGGTAACAGTAGAGGGTTTGGTAACCTGAGCGAAAGGGGTTGGGGAAATTGTGGAGCTATTATTTTTCTTTCTACAAAAGGTATTTTTTATTATTTTTGGGATAACCTGTATTTCTTTCAGTTTCCATTTTGAGCAAAATTTTTGAATTTGAGGGGTGGGGTTCGGTAAAAATTAACACTTTTCCCGGTTCTAGAGTACAATCCGTGGAAGAATGCCCAACGGATGCACATTTTGGGGCCATGAAAATTAAAACCACGGCAGGAATTTTGGGAGTCCCCGAACCTCTGGCATTTTAAAACAGCGCAGAGGATTCGGTATATAGGGACGGATTTTACAATTTAAATAACCGGTTTTTATGGTGGTTTGGCATTTTTTGGGGCTTTGAACTTTAAAAAATTAAAATTGTTTAGTGGGTATAATGTGAGACCTCTTTAAAAATGATTCTTCGGACTTGCACTCACCCCCCTTAAAACCGTCTAGTATTTCAGCCTCAGAAGTGTTTAACAAGTCAGGTTCTGAAATTACACCTCGACTGGGGTTCAGGGTTTTAGGGGAGTTACTAAGGGGGGTGAGTCAAGAAAAAGGGTTTTTGCAGATAAATGGGGCTTAGACTGAATAGCAGAATTAGTTTCAACAAGTAAATCCCGGGTTTATTTTTTTAAATGATTTCGGCTCCCAATTGCTTTTAAAAAGCTTTGAAAATTGCAAAAGGAGATTTACAGGACATTTCATTTTTTAGGGAAAAAGTATGAAGAAACGTGTATTTTTTGCAATTTCATCAAGGGGGAGAGATTTTGGGTAATACAGAGGCCCCTTTTCCCTGGCACAGCAGCTTTTTGGGTCCCTAATAACGCGTATACCACTTCATCCTGGCGTGCCTCCACCTTTTACCACGGAGTCCAACAAGGGGGGGGTGTCGGTCAACTGGCCAAAAAACCCGGCACGGCGCTTACCTGGGGTAAAACCCCGAAGATAATTTATACAGTCCCGGGGGAGGGTCCCCCGGGTAAACCCCACACCCCCATCTGCAGCACTAACCCCACAGTTTTCTTTTTCGGGGACACCGAAAGGGAATTTCCAGCCGATTGACAGGGGGCGGGCTCACTCCTGCCACCCGTCACCCCGTGAAGCGGGTGGGCCAAAGGGTGCAGAGGTATCCCTTTGGCCCCCCCAACCTCCTCCAACTGGAGAAGCGTGGGCAAAGGGAACGCAAAAGGGTCCCCAGAACACCATTTTCCCCCCTTCGGACCCCCACCCGGCAAACTGCGGGTTGAAAAAAAACGGTGTTAATCGAAAATAAATAAAAACAACATAATCAAAAATTTAAAAAAAAAATAAAACGAAAAAAAGGGAAATAAACTAACACAATACAAATGTAAAACCCATAATTTTTAGTAATAAAAAAGGGGTTTTTCAATAGAAAAAAAAATTTTGAAAAAGTTCATTTTGTAAGATTGGTCTGTGGTCTAGACGGGAAAAAAAAAGAAAAAGAAATTTGAATGGCAAGGGAAAAAAGGGCCGAAAAAAAAGAAAAGATCACTGGGTACCCCCGGGCCGTGAAGCCCATGTTTTCCAAAGACAGTAAACCCCTTAGGAAAGAAAAAAAAATCACTAGGGCAACCCCGGGAGCGTGAAACCCGTACCCCACCCAAAAAAGGTGGGGCCCCTGAAGGGGGGGGAAAAAATTTTCAAGTAAGTAGGAAAAAAATTCTGCTATCTGTAAGCGATTCTTGCTCGTAAAAACCCCCTTGGAATTTTCGCGTCAGCATATATTTATCTTTTATGCATGAAGCAAAACTTTTTCCCCTTTTTTTTCGACAGGTGACAGTGCGCGCTCTTTTTTATTTTTATTGTTTTTTATCAAAATGTTTAAACACCATTTTTTTTTTTTCAGAATAAAACTTTTCTTTTTTCGCTTTTTGGTTTTTAAAAATAGAAAAATTTGTCTTTCACACTACATCATTAATTGAATAAGCAGGTATTGCATTTTTTAAGTATACAAATAATAATAACTACCGGACTGTAATTTTTGAAAGTGTAGAAAAAGTAACTACTATGAATAAGTCTAAGTCTTTCCCAAAGCTCTAATAAAGCTCAAGCTATGAAAAAAGCTAGACTTAACGAAACATTTCGACAAGCCGAACTGCGAAAAGGTGGAGCGTTAGGCAGATTACAATTTCAACATTAAATAAATACAACAGAAAGTAATATTTACGTATTACACTTCCAGATATATATAAACTATTTACACTATTTTAAGCATTCATTACACAATTGTAACAATGTGTAACTTTTGCTTAGCAGTGATCAGTTTAGGAAAGTTATTTCAAAAATCGAACCCATAAGAGAGTTAAGGGGCGCTATAAATTTTTTTTAAAAAAAATCCTTTTTATCAGCTATACGATCTACAGACTTAAAATATAGCAATGTTTTTTTTTAACTGAGATGTGAAAAAATCTTTTTCTGTTTGCTTAATTTGCAATTCGAGTAAAATTAACGCATTAAAACTTCTTTATCCTTCAATTTGTGTATTGTTTAACTTTTCAATTCACTCGTGTGAAGAATGTTTATACCAGCTAGAATATAATAAAGCACAATTATTTAAACATTGTCCTTTACAGAAAGAGCCCTTTAAAAATATGCCGACGAATGGGCACGAAAAGAAGTCTACTTAACTCTCGCATGCTAAAATTTCGTAAAAGAAAACGTTGTACATCTGAACAGTAGTCCTGCAATTGCTTAGCTATTACCTTTATTTTATAAATTTTATATCACTGAAATGAGCCGGTGGATGTTTAAGAATAATCGAAATCACGGACATTCTCGTTTTGAAGTTGTTTTTTTAATCGATGAAACTAAAATTATTACTTTAATGAAAAAAACAAATGATATAAGTATCGTGTGTCAGTATATAACCATGTCACTGAGATAAAAAAATGAAACCCAAACACTTCGTGCTTTCCGGAACGATTTGGAGGTAAAACTTAAATCCTTCGAACAATATCTATCGAGAAAAGTCAAAATATTTCCTAAGAAGATTAGTTCATTGTATAAAAGATTTCTTTGATGTCCTAAACAAAGTTCTCAGTATTGCTTAGAACATATTGAGTATAATTTTAATGGTGTAAGTGCTATGTTACAATATTTTACAGAACACTTCTAAAAATTGGGGAAGCTCAATGGAAAATGATGGTTTTACTTGAATGATTGCAGCTTTCAGGAGCTTTCTCTTCATATTTCTGTACCAAGGTCATTATTTAGGGTTCTTAGTCGACAAATTTCATTTCTAATCCTGCACTTTTGAAAGGTCAACTTTCAATTTTCTAATACAATTTCACACATAATTCTGGCATTAATAATATTGTATCCACATACTTCTTTACTGACTACGATTATTAATTGCTTTCGTATCTTTTGTATTTAAGAAATGGACAGGGCGTATCTCATTATCAGTAAAACTTTCATTTGCCCGAATTTCTTTTTTAAAATATATTTATTGAATCGTTTACAGAAACGAATGCTTAAGAATTAAAAGATGTGGCCGCATTAACTTGGTGGTTATAGTCATAAAGTGCCTGGCATGTCATGAGTTTGAGCACTAGTGACACTGAAAACCTACCGTGTAGACAGTCCATAAAATAGATTTTCATAGAAGTTACTTAAGAAATTTGTTGATGACATTTTATTTAGCACTGCACTCTCTAGCCAACGTAAAGACATAGAGCCCCAGAGTTTTAATGCTCATCAGAGGCTTTCTATATTACTGTTTCTTTAGTAGCTCCAAAAATACTACAACCCGACAGAATAATGCCAGCCATTAGTTCGAGGGTCCGATTATTCACCTACCATGGACACTTAAGAACATTGGGCATTCGTCGTTAAAGTTATAAGGATAAATAGACGTATGCTGTTACGGCATATAATAACTTCGGAAAATATTAAGGTATGTAAATAATATTCTTGACATAACTTTCTTTCTTAAAAAAAATGTTTTCACCGTAAATTATATATATATATATATACCGTGAAATCTGGCGTATAGCACTCACCGGCGTATAACGCACACTCATAATTTCAAGCTGCCTTTTTTAACTTGTAGGTATACTCGCCATATAACAAGCATCCTATTTTTACGAAAGGACAAGAAGTGTGCGTGTACAATGTTGGTTTATATTTAAGCCATTTATATTCGAGGAATTATCCAAGGCTTTTGAAAAAAATAGTATACTTCTAGAATTACAGCTCTGTAAGTTCATAAAGTAAGTCAGATCTTTAAAACAAACAGCATTTTGATATATATAAAAGTCTATTTTTTATGCTGATTTCTTTTTTTTTTATTTTCGAAACTGTCATTATTTATACTCGGCGTATAACGCACATTCGTAAATTTCGATCTTATTTTCCGTGTTAAAAGTGCGCGTTATACACCGGTTTTTACGGTAAATATTTTTCCATAAATCCAAAACAAGCCTTTCTTCTTTTGAAGGAAAGCAAATTCATTTGAAAAAAAAATTTATGACCTTTTTAATGATGGATCGGTTTCACAATTCAAACGATGCAATAAATGCTCGAATTTTAATTGATTTTCAGATAATGTTTTAATAAATTCCTCGGGGGGACATTACACTTACTTTGCTCTGTTAACAACTGTATTAGAATATTCTTTTGGAGATATTATTCCATTAAGAAATTTTTTTTAATAGAAACCGGAAAATGGCTCCATATTATTTATTTTTTGAGTTTTTAGAAGAAATATCGCTTGGTTTACCGCTATAAAAAATTAAAAAGGAAACACATTTTAATTATTTACATAATTGAAAGTATAATAAAAATATAAACTGAAATTTTAAAATAATTTTTTTTTAAAACAAAAGACACAAGTGCCTTAATTTATAATGTTAAAAGTCAGCGAGAGCGCATGTGTATCTGCTTACAAATGTGTACATGTATAAATAAGTAGTACAAAATAGAAAAATGCAGACGTTTAAGATTTCTTTTGCCGAAACGCTGCTTTGTACATCAAGTATATTTTTTTTTCGAAATTTACTAAAGATTTCCTTAAAATTATAGTTTTAAGGGATTCCTTATGTATCTAGTGATATTATATCTTTACTATCTCTGAATGCTACAAATTATTCTTCATTAAGGTTTTAAGAAAATCGTTGCATATTTTCAATATAATTATATTTATTTATCGTTAGATTTATATATAGATATTTCATCTTTGTGCTAGAAAAATTCACCTCAAAAAAGTAATATTTCAACACTTGCCTTTGATTTTCGTTCTTATATATATTTGCTTTTAAAGTTCTAATTTAATTTGTTCACAAAATTAAACCTGTTTTATCTTATTTAGTAATCACATGTTAAATTAGTTTGAATTATATCTCTTTTGGTTAATGTTATTATTGTGAATTCTGTTTTAATTTCTGTATTTACGCGTACGCCGCTAAAATAAGTTTTTTTTTTCTTTTTTACATCAATTAACGTTAAATATTGACCTCTTTTTTTCTGTTTATTTGTAAACTTAATTAATTTTCGTAATTTATTTCTCGAAATTTTTAATACAAATACGCGGTGAAATGAAGATTTTACTTTATTTAACAGTGTCTATGCATGTTATTGCGAAAAACAGATTGCTGTGTTAAGATATGTACTTCTTCTAGCAGATAAAATATTTGTAACTTGTTTTACAATGCATAAAAATTGAAACTGAAGTGCTTAGAGTCTAGAAATTCAGGAAGTTTCTGGTCAAAGAAATGATATAATTAAAACTTGTGATTTTTTTCTATTACATAAGTATCTTTTTGTACAACTTAACATTTACTTTATTTTACCTTTGATGGTGAAACCAGGTTTAAAACACTTCACTTGACCACCATGAACTTGAGCCGGCTGAAAGTAAATTAACATATTTCGGCAAAAATTCTGCAGTAGCTCAACTCAAATCGTTTGCTGTTTTGTAACTTTTCATTTAACGAGATTAGAATATAGTATTTAAAAATAAAGTTATTATTAGAATTATTTTTGCTGATCATTTTAACATGATAGAGCTATAAACTATTTTGGCTGATTAAACATCAAGAACTAGGATATATCCACAAAGGTAAGATATAGAATATATTTTTTTGGCTTAGCAAATTACTATTTAATTCTTTTCAGCCCTATATGTGTGTATGGTAAATGTACGTTAAGAAGACTTTATTCTCAAAGAATTTTACCTTCTCCTGATAAATAGTATATTCCACTTAAACATATAAATGAAGTCATTTATTAAACAAATAATTTATCGTAACTATATTTTAAATAATATGTGATTCCAAAACACATTTAAGTGGTATAATTGTTATATAATATGTCTGGTTTGATATGATATCTGGATTTATCAGATTTGGTTAAAAATGTGGTTGAATTCCACTAATACAACAAAACAATGCATGGTCAAAAAGTTTATTTAAATAAATTTATGAGTCATTTGTTATAGTCAATAATTTTTCTATTTTTAAGAAAAGTATAATTAGTAATAAACATCTAAATAATGAAGCATGATTATTGCTTCTAAGAATTAGCACATATTGATTCACACTGGCTAAGAATTACGAAAGTTAATAGATTCAGGTGTATTATCATGAAGCATATTGTAATATCTATCTCCTACATTGTTCTTAGAGAAAAATCAAAGACCCTAGTTAATTTGTAGTCAGTAAATATGATTTTAGATTTTTATAATAAATAATACATTTTATAAAAGATTTTGAAATAATGCACTATATGAAATTTCTATTCTTTTTTCTTTTTCACAGTTTTCACATCTTATTTTAATCTTGTAAAAATAGTTTTTAACTATTTTATGCAGTATGCAAATTTAACTAAAACTATTCAGCCAATAGAAACTGCTTATATCAAAAATGTGTGTGTGTGTGTGTGAGTGTGTGTGTGTGTGCGTGTGTGTGTGTGTAATAAATAGGATATCATTGTTATTCTAACCTAAAAAACAAATAATTCATACAAAATAAATCAAAATAGGTTGCATTAATATCTTTATCATTTTAGAATATTATTAATTATAATGGCTTTATATTAAATTGAAGAATAAAATGAAAAGGTCTCCTAAAATTATAATACTCGGCCTTTTTCTTACTTCGTATTGGATGAAGATAACCGTCTTTAAGGTATCCGACTACTTTCGGAATCGTGATTTTGCAAAAGCGTGTAAATGGATATATTTATGATATTTAGTGTCATTTCGAATAGAATACATGTATAAATTTTAAGGAATTATGAAAAACAATTATTTAAATAAAATTTTTTAAAATTGACTTAGAATAACTTTATTCTAAATGCCCCTTTTGTAAAAATGTTCATTGTATTAATATTTTGCCTGTATTCAGCTCAGACCTCTGTACAGAGGCTCAACTAGAATTTTTGAAATGCATAACTCGGAAGTCGGTTTATCCATGTCTTACGAAAACAGAAGGAAGAAATTTTAAGAAAATACGCCGATAATTATTTCAAATGGTTGTAACTCTGAAAATAATATGAATTTTTCAAAAATAATAGTTGAGCCTCTGTACAGAGGTCTGATCTATATACAGGCAAAATATTCATACAGTAGAAGGATTTTTTACAAAAGAAGAACATTTGGAAAAAAGGTTATTCTAAGTTCATTTTTTGCCAAAATATTGTTTTTAAATAATTTTTTTTGTCATAATGTCCTTAAAATAACTTTATACATGCATTCTAATTTAAGTGACACTAAATATCATGAAAATTATATATTTATGTGGTTTTTTTTTTAAATCATGGTTCCGAACGTAGTCGGATACCTTAAACACAATGAAAACGATAATTTGTTTGAGTGAGTAGAGTATTTTCTAAATTCACGCAACAAAAATATTTTAATTTAAGATATTTTGTATTATTTACTTGTTGTCGTCGTGTATGACAAAGTGCATAGGTGGTAATAACAAAATATAAATATATAGTATTATTTATTTATGTATTGCATCGATTAATTTCACCAATGCAAAGAAACATCGCAAATTGCTGCACTCGTTTCTGCACATGTGCTAAACTCATTCCCAAGCATACTCTTTCAGTAGCAATATGTCGGCATATGACTTGGTGAAAATTGCAGCAAAAATAATGTAATTTTAAAACAAACATAAACTGTTGAATTAAAAAAAATATTTAATAAGATTTTCATTATCCAGGCAGGGGTTTAACAATGTAATTGCATTCAAAACCGTGACAAATGTATTTTGCATAAATTCGAATCAAATTGTCGTGCTAAACCATGATGTTTCACGTTTTGCAGTTTTGCTGTACTAAACAGTATTTTGGTCTAACACATAAAAACTCGAATAGTATAGATAAGAAAAGTATTACAAATTATTTTTCGAGCATGCGCAATAAGGAATATTGTGTGTGTTTTAGCTTGCACAGGAACCGTAAATCTTATTAAAAATATTATTTTCAAGCATGCGTGAATTAGATTGCTGTGTTTGTGTATGCAATGGAAAAAATTTTTACTTTTGGCTGATGTATTTTGATTGGACGAAATTGATCCACGGCATAATATGTAAGTACCTAAAAACGTTTAAC
>BMAV01025440.1:0-12040 GCA_019973955.1 Trichonephila inaurata madagascariensis
TTTAATTAACAGAAAATACAAAATAATTATGAAGCAAATAAATAGAAGTTCTAAAGTTAAAAAATAAAATTTTAATTCATCAGTGTACAGTAGAAATGCTTAAGGCTGTCTTCACGAAGTAATAATAATAATAAATAAAAAAAGAACAAGAATTAAATTTGGAAAAGAATTTCAGATGTAAAAAATATATTTATAATTCACTGCAAGAAAATAATCGTACAATGATTAAATGAAATGATTCAAATATATTCCTGCACTTGCAAGTTTATACGTTCGCGGTAAAATCACAAAACAATGCAATTCATTATATGCCCTTTAAATGCTTTTTAAAAAATTACAAACGCACGCTTTTAGTTGTAACACAGCGTTTCTCAAACTGTGGCGCGCCCCCTAGAGGGGCGTCATAACCCTACAAGGGGGGCGCGAACATATCGAAAAGTCGAAAACAAAAAATAAAAAACTATTGAACTGAAAGTAAACAAACAAAATACATTCTGACATAATAAAAAATAAAATGCACATTTACACTGATATCAAACATATCAGTACTGGAGTAATGTAAACTAATTTATAACAATATTTGGTTAAGAACAAATTTAATGATTATCAGTGACCCCATGGGCTTGTCATATAAAATTGTATGCAAAATTGAACACTTATCTTGTTTATTTTTACAGTTTTTAATTAATCCCTTAAATGCCGATTAAAAATTACGTTCCCAATGTCCCTGTTTAATACTTGGGCGAACGTATGTGGTATATTGGGTGGGGGTTTAGGGGGTAGAAAAGTAATAAATAAGCAAATTTTCTGAATCAAGTAAATTCTTCTCGAACATTGTCAAAGCCTTCGGAATAATTTTATAGATCACAGTTCGCAGAAAACATCATACTTCGGAAAGACGTATATATACGTCCGGAGTAATTAACTCACTGGTTGAGCGAGACGTTTATATACGTCGACGGCACTAAAAAGGTTCAAGTCGTATTATAGCCTTAGCGTCAAAGTACAGTATTTTTAAATTTGATATATTGTTATTGTATGGAGAGGGGCGTGATGAAAAACATGATGGAATATTGGGTCGCAAGTGTTGAAAGTTTGAGAAGTACTGTTGTAACATGTAAAATTTAAATATTCATTTATAGTATAGGAAAAAAAGCCTGGAGACATTTATTTGTGGGAATTGATTTAAGTAGAAATTATTGGGTATAATGAATATGTGGAAATAAATAAATAATAATAGTATTGATTTTTTTTTTTAATGCTTGGGAAAATCGAACTCCAAATCTGTGAGCCCTACTACCTTAGTTGAAGGGGAATTTAATTCCCGATAGAAATGAATTCAGCTGAATTTTAAAATTTTCTATAAAAATAACTGAAACTTTATCCTGTGATAATTTGTATCAGAAGCTCACCTTCTTATTAATGATTTATTTATTGTTGTTAATATTATTTTTCATAGAAAAGACTATATTCTCATTACTTTTCACTATTTGTTGTTTTGCCTTGTAAAAAATAGAAATCTTTCTCAAAATATCATATTTCATACCATACCATTTCATACTACTAACTTGAACAGTTAGTTATAAATATATGGAAATGAGAGCATGAATTATGTTATTTTCAAAAAGTTCGGATTATCATAAGCATTATATATTGCGATAATCTTTTCAGAAAATACAAATATGATCCAACAAGAGTGCGAGATAAAAACAAAACATTGAAAGAAAAAAAAATAATAAAGTTTTGGTTTTCACCTCAATGGTTAAGAACAAACATTCATTTTAGATCCTTGTACTACAGAATAATTTAATAAAGCTCCAAAATATGTAGCAAGTTAGAGTTCACACGATATTACAATATTTTATTAAGTTTTTAACTGTTTTAATGTTAAGAAACCCTAAAAAAAAATTTTTGCGCAATGGATTAATTTAATAAGTCTAACGAGCTTGGACCCCTTGAGAGTACGTGATACAATAGCGCACACATTCCCCTCTTTAAGGCAGTGAGATACATTCTAAAAACACGGTGACAAAAGCTTGAAACACAATCTCTGTGGTAAGAATTTAAAATGTGTTGGTCTATAAGGGGAGGAAGGGTTGAACCCCAAAACCCAATCTTGTGTATTCCACTGACGTGACCGATCTTACTATCGGAACATATAGCTACGGTAGGTATAAGTTATCATGGACTCAAATTCTTGTTAGACTTAAGGCCGTATCACACGTACATTTTTGGTGCAATTTTTTGGACCAATTTTTCGTCCTATCTGAGGTTGAAAGGTTGCCGTAAACAAAACGACATGCTCTGACGTCAGCCGCGCTCTACCTCCACATTGAAAAATTACTCACCGATTTTCCTGCTTCGGCAAATGAACATCCAAAATTATTTCTTATATTTCGCTAGTGCTTTTGTTGATGGGCATAAACAGGAACGAAACACTATTCTATTTAAAATATTATACGACATATCTGATGTGTTTGACGAAAGCCGCCATCTTGTTTATGACGTAGAGCGCCGAATAACCCCATTGGCTGGAATTTCAAGCAAATTTTATTTGGAACAGCTTTTTGAGCGCACTAGCAAAAAGTTGTTCGAAAGCCGTTGCTATGGCAACTGAGTAAAAATTGCACGAATTGGGCGAAAAATTGCTCTTAACGTGTACGTGTGATACGGCCTTTAGTTTCTATCAGATTGGGACACTCTTCGTAGAAACTCAGCACCCGCCCTGTAGAGGGGATGATTAATGTTAAATTTGTCGGGAGAGAATATATCACCTCAGGTCGTCATCCCTTGACAATAGTTCAAAATTACAAAATGCGTCACTTATAAATTCGTGTTATATATGCATATAAATAAAGATTTTAATAATATGTTAAGTAAAAACTATAAATTACCTTATTACTCGAATCTAAGCCGCACTATTTATCCATTGTTAATGTTACTGAAAATCAGGTGTGGCTTAGAGTCTTAGGCAAACCATTTGTAGAGTGGGGGAAAATAAGTTTCAACCCCTTTCAAAAGGAAAAATGTAACCATCCATTCTGGCCACTTGCATCGATGACTCATCCATTCCGCAGTTTATCGCCCTTATTTAGTCCATCCCAGAGATTTGCAAACTTTTTTTGTCTCATAGACCCCTTGCCATGTTTTTCGGTTCGACCCCTGCTACCTAATATTGAATTTTTGCAAAGTTATCAACTTAAATGTCTTTTTGATAGCTGTGGTACTACTACTTACTTTAAAAGAATTAAATTTCTAACTGTAGTGAAGTATAGCGTTTAAAACTTAAGAGGCACATCTTAATTAAAATAAAATTAAAATAAATTAATTTAATGCATAAAACAACTTTTACATAAAATTACTGAAAAGCAAACAAATGTTTATAATGCTAGAGATGAATCTAGTGCTTCAATAATAAATTTTCAATATTTAATATCAATCTAGTCAGGTTTAACCTTAAATCTCGTTTGTTAGTAAGTGTCCAGTCCCCTTTTTTTTTTTTTTTTGTTTTGAGATTGGCAAACTCACTCAAACTCCCTCTCACTAGGAAAAGCATTCAAAAACTTTATTACAATATTCTATAATTCACGACAAATAACAGGAATGTCTTTTTAAAGCCAAAATTGCTGACATTCATTCTTAAACTTTATTTTAAGATCTTTATATATAGGATTCCTATTCTGATCAGTTCCTATTGTAATATGATTTTTTTTTCAATGTGAGATTATGAATTCATTGTCTACTGTAGTAAAAAAAGCAATCTCAAACCTAGTTTCAAAATCTGAGTAAGGGCATTTAAATGTTGAACTTAGGTTAAAATGTCCTGACAGGTTGTCTGGGACTTGAGAAAATTCGGGACGTCCAATATATTATACTTCTTTACAGTAGCGCACACAGGAATTTTTCGGGGGGGTCCGGGATTGAAAGTTCAGCATTCTTGTATCTTGCTATTTTTGATTTTGTCGTTCAGGAACAAAACACAGTAAAAAACTAATCATTGAATAAATAATTAGCATTAATTAAAAAATCAATCATTAATAACAAATATTTTATTAAATTTTACGTATTATATACTTAGAATTATAAACCAATCGGAAAAATCAAGTGGGCTTTGGGGGTCCGGACCCCAGGACTCTTTGTGCGCCACGCTTCTTTAGTTTAATTCTGGAAATAAATGCTGGAATGGTCCTAGACTGAATAAAATTTATGATGTCACCTGTGGTAACCACAAATTAACCTCATTAAATTTAGTAAATAAATCAGATAAATTGGTAAAATCTGGTTTCCAACTGGATTAAATTTTTTTTATATAGTCACGATCTGATTTATAATGGGGCCCTTTACAGACAATTTACACCTCATGGACCCTTAAATTTTTTTTCGCTGGCGGGGCCCCTTTGGGAGGTGGGAAAGCCCCCTTGGGGATCTATAGACCGTTGGGGAGTCACTGGTCTGCCCTAAACATCGTTGTTCGCTAGTATTTGGGAAATTTTTTTTGTAACATCCACAACGCCTATTACCCCAAAACATAAAAGATTACAGCAATACATAAAGCCCTAGTTTCTAAGGCGCAAGTATGAAAAAGGGGGGAATTTTTGCATACAGAAAAGCGGAAATAGAGCCATGAATAACCCCAAAATTTGAGACTAATGAAACAAATATGTCAATGGCGTTAACAAAATGATGAAATTTTTTTGAAAATGTTCTTTGCCTTAATAATTTTTTTCACTTTTTTTTTATAAACACTTTCTTTAAAAAAAATTAACAAATGCACTGGATGACACGGAAGACGACACCGTGTGGAAAAATGGCGACGCAGGCCCCAATTTCGAAGTCAGCTGTAACGAATTATTTTCGAAACATGATACTGAAGGTTAGATTAATTATAGGTTCAAGTATGTATCTGAAAGTTTTCAATATCGGTAAAATAAATTAATTACTAACTTCTTATTATTTCTCATTAAAACTTTTTAAAAAAATTTCAAAGTACGGATATTGAGGAACCTATTACAAAATTTTTTTTTAAAAAATTTTTTCCCAAAAAAGGTAGAGAATCGGGGTGGGCAGAATCGATGACAAATTTTTTCACAAAACAGTTTGAGAATTTCGGTGTTTATAATCGTTGTGATTTTGATTCAGTAAATATATGTATTTTTAAAAAAATAAGTGTTTTTACTAAATTTACCAGGCAATTTCGTCAAATGAAATAACGGAATCGTTAAAACCCTTGTTAAATTTCCCCCCAAAACAACAAAAGTTGCAGCAAGGGGAACCCAAAAAAATCCATCCCAACTCGGAAACCCCCAAATTTCCATCTGGGAGCCCCCAAAAGGATATTTCGGATTTCCCCTACCCCCCTGCAACCCGGGGACCCTTGATAACAAAATAAATGAGTGTATCAGAGGGAACCCCAAAAGATCGCCTTGTGGTCAAAAGGGGAGAAGAGAAGAAACCCCAAGATAGTGAAAAAAAGACCATCTTTTAAAGGAGGGGGGGATCGATAGCGGTGTTAAATCATCCCCCCGGGTCCACTTTCAGGAGATCAGGACAAATTACCGTGGAGAAAAAAAATTTAATGTGGGTAAATTATAGGGTGGATGGGTTTGGGATCATTGATTGGGAAATATAGACAGTGTTTGTTTGTCAGGTATATTTTTTATATTCTTTTTGGGTTTGGGAGAGAGGGGTATTTTTGAGGGGGGAAAAAAAAATTTATTAAAAAAAGTTGGTGTTTTACTTTGGGAAGTTTTTAGGGGGTTCAAATGAAAGGACATGAAAAAAAGTATGGATGTCACGGGTTAAAATATGTTTTTTGTTTATTTATTTATGATCACTTAAAATTGTTGGCGAAAGAGTAACGCTGAGCTCAATTTTGGAGATAAAGATTTTTTTGGAGGAAAAAAATTAAGCTCCTTCAATTTTTTTTTCATATTTTGCTGATATTTGATACATTTTTATACATTAGTATCTGGTACACTCGTTCTTCTCACGGGTGAGGTAAAAAAATTAAACAATACAGATAGAAGGATAGAGAAGTTTTAATGAGTTAATTTTAAGTGAATTGCAAATTAAACACAAAAAAAAGCTTTTTGCATATCTCAGCTGAACAAAAAAACAATATAAGTTGAATTTTAGGTCTGTACATCTAATAGCTAATAAAAGGATTTTTTTTTGAAATTTTTTAAAATCCTGTACCTCCCGATTTTTTAAAAAACCTTCCAAGCTGATCTCTCTCAGCAAATTGTTACATTTTGAAAAGGACGCTTTAAAAAAGGGAAGTAATTTTTAACGGGTGTTTTATACGTTAATATTACTTTTTTTGTGATTATTTTATGTAAAATTGTAATATTCGCAAGCCACAACCCGTTCTTTACATTGTAATGGCGATTCAATGGGAAAGAGCCGTTCATCATTTTTAGGCGTTGGCAATTCGATTGATTGGGCAAAGTTTATAGGGTGTTGGGGACCTGGTGGAACTGCAATAAAGGGATAGCACAAAAAACCTTGTCCACAAAATAAAAAAATAAAAAATATACACAAATTTCAAAGATCAGTTGAACGGGGTTCGCAGAATCGATTTCATGTATACAAACATCCAAAATATATACATATAGATTTTACTATCCTTTTTTTCTTTTAAAATGATAAAAAAAGTTTTTGTGTGATAAAAACTTCGTGTTCACTTTTTTGTGGATGATAAAACATTCCATTAATTTTTAAAATATACATAATTAATCAATTTTATCTATAAATTTCAATAGAAACAATACCAAATATAAACATTAAATTGATAATAAATAAATGCTGCTTTATTTCGAATCTTAATTTAGACAAAAAAAAATCTGGGTATATTTAATGAATCCGCTTTTAAATGAATGCCTTTTGAAGAAAAGTAAAAAAATTCCAGAAAGAAATCTCCGACATTTTTTTTGATATTTGGTTCTAAGACTTGCGTCCTTCAGAGATTTTCGTCGTTTCGGAAAATTTAAGCTCCAAAAACTTATTTAAGAATTAATAACATTCGCAAAAAAAGAAGGGGATACATATTTTTTTCCCCTCTCGATTAATTGTAGTTGGAAAATCAAAGTTTAAATAACGTTTTTAAAAAATAGGTTAATAAATGTTGGGAAGGATCCAAATTCACTGAAGCGTTAATGTGAAAATATAGCGTATGCTACCTCTAGCTGAAAATTAAATTTGGAATAACGTCTGAATAAGCATCTGATGTGTGGTTTATCTTCTTTAAAGACATATTATTCGAAATATGTTGTAAAAACCTCATTATTAAATTTCTATTTAGTTTTTTTGCCATTTAAAAATGCTAATTAATCTTATTGATTATATTGCAATAACTCAAATTAACAATAAATGAGTAAATCAATCAGTGTTTTTTTTTTTTCATCTTTAATAACAGAGAAGGGTAACTTTTTTTACAGGATAAAAATAGATATCCTGTGAATTTAATAAAGAGAGGGGGAAGAGTTATTTAGATAGGTTATTTGTTACATTCGTTCAGGGGGCACTAGAGTCTTGGCTCACATCCAAAATGCATTCCCAGATTAAGGCACAAAAACATTATTTAAAGAGCGCAAAAATCAATTACATTTTTCCGAGGGTTTAATTTCAAGAGTGGGAGAGGGACGCTTCAATTGTTTGATACGTTAAACAACGTCTTTAAAATTTAAATGCCAGTTCTTCAAGCTGAAACATTTTTATGCAGCAAAGGATATTTAATGACAATTCTGAATTACTGGTGCCTTTTCTTTGTTTTTTTTTTCTTTTTTTGAGAGAAAGTTTAAACGGTGCAGACAAAAGAACTTTTTCTTCTCAGGAAAACAAATTAGTCATTTATTTATTTTTATCATTTCTGCTGCTTATTTATGCTGATTGCAAAAGGTTAACACTATTATTATTATACACTTTTCTCCCAAGAATAATTACTAAAACCCATCACTATTTTTCTAAGGTATCCGATTACGTTGGGAACCGTGATTTGCAAAAAGCGTATAAATGGAAAATATTCATGATATTTAGTGTCACTTTGATTAGAAAATAGATATAAAATTGTTTTAAGAATAGTATTACAATAAAAAATTATTTAAGTATAATATTTTGACAAAAAAGTAACATAGAATTACCCATTTTCAAAATATTCTCATTTTGTGAAAAATGCTTCTATTATAATATTATTTTGCCTGTATATAGCTCAGACCTCTGTACAGAGGCTCAACTAGAATTTTTGAAATTTATAACTTAGAAGTGGGTTTATCCATGTCTTACGACAACAGAAAGGAGAAATTTTAAGAAAAAAACGCCAATAATTATTTCAAATGGTTATAACTCTGAAAATAATGTGAATTTTTCAAAATTCATAGTTGAACCTCTGTACAGAGCTCTGAGCTATATACAGGCAAAATATTATTATAATTGAAGTATTTTTCACAAAATGAGAATATTTTGAAAAAAGGTTATTCTAAGTTAATTTTTTGCTGAAATATTGCATTTAAATACTTTTTTCAAAATGTCCTTAAAACAATTTATACATATATTTTAATCGAAAATGACACTAAATATCATGAAAATTATTCATTTTGGCCAAAATCACGGTTCCGAAAGTAGTTGGATACCTTAAAACATATATATTGAATAAGAACAAAAAAAAAATTGTTACACTGATCTCAATGTTTAGAAACCATGAATTATGAACACTAAAACAAAATTATTTTGTAATGATAAAAATTAGGAATAATTAAAATGTTTTATTTTCATTAATATAATCTGAAATGTTTGATTGAAAATATCGTAGTTTAAGAGCGCATTATTTCTATTCATTATTTCATTGTACATTTTTTTAACTATCAGTCAGATTAAAGTTTATGAAAATATATTAAGAAAAAGTAAAAATAAAAAATGTATATAAAATAAATAATAATAACGTCCTTTAATTTTTACATGTATCACCCGCCTAGCTTTTATATACGAGGGTTGATCAGAAAAAAAAGGTACAAGTCGAATAAAGAAATATTTATTAACAATAGACAGAAAATACAAAAACGAATTAAGAGGCATACATGCCTATATAATTTCGACATAATCACCAAGTTTATTTAGGCATTTATCAGAACGCAGAGCCAACTTGTTTAAGGTATCCGACTACGTTCGGAACCATGATTTTAAAAAAGTGCATAAATGTATAATTTCCATGATATTTAATGTCACTTACATTAGAATACATATATAAAATTGTTTTAAGGAGATATTATGACAAAAAAAATTATTTAAATACAATATTTCGGCAAAAAATGTTCTCCTTTCCAAATGTTCTCCTTTTGTAAAAAATGCTTCTATTGTATTAATATTTTGCCTGTATAAAAGCTCGACATCTGCACAGAGGCTCAACTATGATTTTTGAAAATTCAGATTATTTTCAGAGTTACAACCATTTGAAATAATTATCGGCGTATTTTCTTAAAATTTCTCCCTTCCGTTTTCGTAAAACATGGATAAACCGACTTCCAAATTATGCGTTTCAAAAATTCTAGTGGAGCCTCTGTACAGAGGTCTGAGCTGAATACAGACAAAATATTAATACAATAGAAGTTTTTACAAAGGAGAACATTTGGAAAAAGGTTATTCTAATTTAAATTTTTTTGCCAAAGTTTTTAAATAATTTTTGTCATGTCTTTAAACAATTTTATACATGTATTCTAATCTAAGTGACACTAAATATCATAAATATTATCCATTTACACTCTTTTGCAAAATCACGGTTCTGAATGTAGTCGGATATCTTAACCTGTCTTGTAGAAATCAGGTCCCTGTCCATTGAGCCAGGTCTCAGCGGATGGTTTCACAGCACTGTCTTGGAATATCGCAGCACATCAGAAACGATATGTTGCACGCTACCATAGTTCAGTCCCAACTCTGACGAGATTTCACCCGTTGATCATTTTGAATCATTTCTGCCGCGGTGATTTTTGTCGGTGAAGAACTTGGCCGGCCACTCCCTGTCATATTGCGGCTTTCGACATCCGGTCTGCCTGATTGAAAAGAGTGACGCACTTTCGCTACATGTTGTCTGATCATTGCAGATGTGGACACATTTTTCGCCCATAAAAATCGAATCACGGCTCGCACTTCAAAACGAGACCAATTTCCTAAGAGTCTTGCCATTTCAATCATCCTAACCATCTGGGAACTTTTCTTTACCTACCCGCAAAAACCCGCTATTTGACAAGTAGCATTATTTGTCTCCACTCTGGGGAAACAAAAATTTTCCACAATATGTAGTTTTCAAATGCTGAGGCTTGTTACCTTTTTTTTTTCTGATCATCCTTCGTATGTAGGAAAAGTCATAAATTCGGGTGTTGTTTTTCATGTACTCATTTCTGAAGGGATTCATTGACGATATATACAGAGATGAACCATCATTTTTTTATGGTATCCGATGGCCGGGAAACCCTGATTTTGCAAAAGGGTAAAATTGGGTAATATTTAGTGTCACTTAGATTAGAAAATGTATATAAAATTGTTTTAAAAATAGTATTATACAGTAAAAACTTATTTAAGTACAATACTGTGAGAAAAAAAAAGGACATAGAATGACCCATTTTCAAAATATTCTCCTTTTGTGAAAAATGCTTCTATTATAATAATATTTTGCCTGGATATAGCTCAGACCTCTCTACAGAGGTTCAACTAGAAAATTTGAAATATATAACTTAGAAGTGGGTTTATCCATATTTTACGACAACAGAGGGGAGAAATTTTAAGAAAAAAACGCCGATAATTGTTTTAATTGATGGTAACTCTGAAAATAATGTGAATTGTTCAAAAATCATAGTTGAGCCTCTGTACAGAGGTCTGTTCTATGTACAAGCAAAATATTATTATAATAGAAGCATTTTTCACAAAAGGAGAACATTTTGAAAAAAGGTTGTTCTTAATTTTTTGCCGAAATATTGTATTTAAATAATTTTTTTTGTCAAAATGTCCTTATAAAACAATTTTATACATGTATTCTAATCTAAGGGACACTAAATATCATGAAAATTATCCATTTATGCGCTTTTTTAAAATCACGGTTCCGAAAGTAGTCGGATACCTTAAAGCAGTGCTCCGCAACCCCCTGCCCGAGGACCGGTACCGGTCCGTGGATCAAATGGTGCCGGGCTGCCAAAAAAACATTAAACTATTACCATTGTATTTTAAGTGCTGCATTTCTCTCGAATTTGCGCAACTTTCCACAGAAATCACTTTATATTCCACGTTAAATGCCTGTGACGTCTCTCGCGTCTTTCTGTTAACATAACTCCTATGTTCTTTGACGGCCACGATTAATGGCAAAACTTTTCCAACCCAATACCAAGAAGATAAACAAAGATATTATGCAAATGAGATTTACTATAAAAGGATAGAAGCTTTGATGATAAGATATAGCGTGGCAAGCCTAGAGATAACGCGGCAAGCTTAGAGATAGTAGTGTGGAATTATTCTGATCGATAGCGTGACAAAGCTTAGTGTGAAATCTTGCAGATCAAGAGTTAGCAGTCCGATAGTTTTGGGAAAGAATAGAAGCCTAAGATAAAGAAGTTGGAACCTTCGTTTATAAAGTTTATAGATACCATTATCTAGGTAAAGAAAGGAGAACTGAAAAAGGTAATATTAGATATAAGTAATTAGATGAATAGGATTATTAATGATAATTGAGATAAAGGATCTAGTTGCGTGATCTGACTTGAATACGTGATTTAATTTGGGCTTGACTCTCACTTTAATTAAAATTGTCAAATTAGAATTTAAGTAATTTTAAGTTTCTTTAAAAAAAGTTGTATTAAGAATTATTATGTCTCATCATTTTGATAATCCCACACCTCTAGCTTACGCGGAACCGGCACGACATGGTCATCACAGGATGGCTATGTCGCAATGGCGCCCGAACGTATTTAATTCTGGTTAGGGAATGTAGGTGGAGTACGGTTCTACCTGAAATGTACTTTTCAGGGGCGGAGAACATTGCAGAGTTTATAGAGTGTATAGA
>BMAV01025442.1:31169-58272 GCA_019973955.1 Trichonephila inaurata madagascariensis
TACAAGCATATGCAAAGTAAATATACAAACACGTAAGACAATGATATTTTTCTGATATTTTCAACTGGGAAGCCATATTGTATCTAAAAGAAAACAGAAAGATTATTACTATTTATAATTTACAATCAAATATTTATATGGTATTTATATATTAAACTGCCTTTATATATCAAGCTTATATATTAAAATGCTGTATATGGAATAATTGCTCATGAAATATAAGAAATATTTTTTTAATCTAAAAATAGCCCTTTAGTTAATGGGCATTTTATGCTGATTGAAATGGTCTTTATAACTAATCCCAATTACAAAAATCCTCTTGAAATATTTCCATTAAAAAATCATTTTATATTAAATGCTGCTTTATTATAAATGTAGTCCTCAATAATAAAATAAATGTGCCTTTGGATCATTTTTCACTTTCAAAAAATGGTTATGTAAAAAGTAAACTGTTTAAATCCGGGGTGGGCATTACATCGATCGCGATCAACCGACGGACCTCTAAGATCTTTTAAAATGACCGCCTGAAGATCTTAGCAGATAGGTATTATATACGGAAATATTCAAGATTAGCTGACAGTATACAGACTAAGTATTCTACTGACTATATTAACGAAAACTAACTTTTGTTAAACTAATGTTAACGAAAACTAATGTTTTATTTTTTTAGTGTATTTTGAATTGTTTGATAAAACAAAATCATCATTTGATATTATTATATTTGTGACTATTATATTATTAAGTCTGTATCTTGCTTTTTTCTTTAAACGTAGTTTTAAAAGTAGTTTTTTTTTTTAAATTTTATTTTAGTTCTGTGTATATAAGTATATATTCTGTAGTTATTATTTAGTTATAATAAATATTTTACACTTTTTACTTACCTTACCACACCTACGACACCGGGCAGTGGCACATACAAGAATTTTTCAAGGCAAACGGGGGCGAGGATCAAAAGTCTATCATTCGCGTATCATACCCCAATACCCATGCAAATTTTTTTTTTTTTTTTTTATTTTGCGGATTATAGGGAACAAAAAACAGTAACAAATAAATTGCTGAATAAATAATCAGCATTAATTAATAAAAATATATTAATAACAAATACTTAATTAAATTTTACGTACTTTATGCATGGGATTGTAATCAATCGGGGAAAAAATCAAAGGATACAGGGGAGGGACCGGATCCCCCCTTCTTCCCTTGTTTTCGTCACTGACACTGGTTGGACCGCCACACCTTGAAAAGATTAGAAGTAGACCATACCCTGGAAAAGTCTGCCCACCCCTGGTTTAAATAATGAGCTTAAAATATGATTTTTTAAAATATTTTTTTTTTTACTTTGAATTATCGTGTCTATTACAAGAATTCATAAGTCATTTGTTTATTTTTTCAATAAACTACATTGGGTTTGTGATAGTCTAGTATGGTAGCTGCCATTGTGCTGGTCTTAAATTCTAATCTAATTTTTTACAGAACGTTATTTGAAATAATCAAGTTCACTCTTGCTGAGATTCAACTGAGTCTCCGAATCCCCATCCTTAGTAAGATAGAACTCCTTAAGATAATAAAATAAATTAGCTATAAAAATTAATTCCTGTTTTTTCATACTAATTTAATAATTAAACAAGAATGAATAAATTAAATATTAATATTAATGATTTCCTTAAAGATCTTGTGTTATCAAAAAGACAACTTAAGTTATTCCAAATTTTCTTTGACATCTTTAAAAATAATTTTCAATTATGTGCCATCAGAAGATAATTTATTAATGAAGGATATATTCACACAGTTGTCTTTTATTTATTTTCATCACAAGTCAATCACTTATAATGAATTAAATTTCAGTTCTGAAAAATTCTATACATAATTAAATCAATGTCAAGCCTTTATTTTATTTTTAGTGTGATACAAAAATAATGTGGCATATTTTTAATTTTTAGTTTATTGTTAGCAATGCCCAAGAATGGCTTAAATCAAACGTTCCACGATTTAAATGAAAAGAAGATGAATGTCTAGTAACTAAAAAAATATTTCTGAATTAGTGTAGTTCCTTTTTGTGGAATTCCGAAATATTATAATTACTTTTTAATTAGCTTTTTTGAAAAGAGATGGTTTTCTTCACAAGTCATAATTACACTTCTAATTTATGCTTTTTCTTAGGACTCTGCATTACTTTGTATACGATTGTATACTAATGGGAATAAAGAAAAATAATGTTGTATTATATTTTCTGAGTTTTTAATTCTGACAAACAAACCATCAGGTTTCTTTAGTTTAGTTGATGTATAAAAAATTTTATTGTCTCGTGAGGAAATATGAAAATTTATCAAATATATAAAAAAATAAGGAGGTTACAAGTAACAAATAACGAAACGTAATTAATTTATATTTTTGTTTATATTCTTATTACCAAAAAAATAAGTTTTACTGTGTAACAAGACTTAAAAATTACTGTTGCTCAAACTTCTGTTCTAGCAAACAAATAAGAATATTCAGTATTTTTATTTTCAGTCATTACTTATACGAGTCTTTTCTTTTATCAAATATTTTCCATTAAAATAGTTATGAGATATTTTTATGGTTATTTAATAAATACTATTAAACGATAATTTAAATTTAATTTCAAAAAGCAATGTAAACATTATGTTCGCAACATAACTTAATTTACCTCTCCCTTAAAATGGTACAACATTTGAATGCTAACTCCTCCTGCAATTTTATATAGAATATAAAACAAATGGTACGATTAATCATGTGTAAAATTTCCCGAATTTTTATACCGTATTAAACGAATGGAGCGTTAGAAGGGAAGGTGAGATGAATGATGCATTGCATATCAAATGTCCAAATGTTCAAGGTCATAAAGTAAATGGTTTTTTGTTTCGGTTCAAATCGTGGGAAAAAATCTTGGTGATACAAAAGCCAAGCCCAACATCAGGGCTGATGCATGTTAAAACTAAAAGTTCTCTCTTGGCGCTGTGACGCCAAGACTGTCGTCAATAATCCATTCCTCAGTTCTTTGCGAGAGAAGAGCCTCCACTCCAATTCCGAATCGACTCTTTTAAATTCCAGGGCTGGGTCACCTTCAAGTTCCTCGTGACCTCTCACTGGTGGGTCACATGGCTCCCCGATTTCATTCATACTCCACTGGTGCGGGCGAACAATTGCCGGCTTCTCAGAACTCATCTGTGACATGGGCTTATGTCCAACAACTGGAAGTCATAATTAGTCCTGTCATACTTTCATCGAGTTTACTTCTGTGACTATATTTGGCGCCAATACACTCTATTCAAATTGGATACGATTATAGCATAGAGAACTCCATCAGAAAGGGACTATATCTCGTCTATTGAGTTTTCAGATAAACATGAGTTTGTTAGTCAGGAGGTAGGGTAGGTTAGGGCTACTTCAAAAGCACTTTTCGAGACAGCTCACATGTGTTATACCTCCGGTGTAAGGGATGAACCACCGGTGCCTTTTTATGGCGACGCAATGTCCCTTCTGCACTACTGACCCTCCGTACTTCAATCTTGATATGTATAGATGGGGTGAGTTCTGCTAATGAGCCGTCGTTATAGCGCAATATGTAAGTTAGGAAAATGGAATATTGGTTTTCAGTTGTCGTCTTGTCTCTTTACAGAGGTTCAAAATTACGAAACCCAGTGCTACTATCCCTTTTGTTTGTTTGTTTTGTCCCTTATTCCCTTTTGTTGTTTCAGAGCAGGACGTTAATAAACATTTCATTTAGTGTCTAACTAATAGTTCAGAATACGAAATTTCATAACTTTTAAACACAGACATAGACAAAATTTTGTATCTAAAATTCAGAGATATTTGAAAACTACTAAAGATTTTCTTTTTCTTTCTCTCTTTATTGAACAAGACCTTTTAAATTCAGTGTCAAATGCTGATGTTCATTTTTTTATATCAGTTAATCAAATTTAGCTTTAGAAGTATTATTTTGGAGTTTTTTTATTCTGTAATTATTAGTGGTTATTAGTATGACCTCTAAAGTTTATAGGAAAACAACAACCACATCACAAATACTTGAAAGTCTAAATGGAAAATTACCTGTAAAATGATCGAAAAATTCCTAATGTTTTCTTAAAGCATTACAGCAATAGTTTTTTAAAATAAATTTTTTGCCTTGTTGTCCGTTTATTACTTTTACAGGTGCAAATTTTTTAAAGTTTAAAATATAATTCAAAAACTGAACTTCAACGTAAATCCACTTAAAAATTTTTTCTTTTATAAGAAACACGATTAATGTTTTTATTCATAAAATTTAGAACACTTTACTCTATACTTTATTATACACTTTGTATGAAATTTAGAACAATCCATAATGGAGAATGAATTTGTTTTTTATTGAATATAATTTGGTGTCAGTCCTACGTAAAATCGAAACAGCAATCGTTACAAAACATAATTTTTCTCAAAACATTGTTTTTTGACAGAATATCTGAAAACAAACCACATCTTTCTCTTGTTTTGATATTTTCCCATTAAAACATTCATAAATCTTACGAAACTTTGGAATCCCTGTTTATCTTTAAAATTGAATTTCGGTAAAGTTTCAGCATTTCTGTAGAGAGGAAATGTTACATTGTTCTGAAAATGTCATTTGTGGTTGTGACGGGTATTTTAATTTGCAAAGATAAACGAGAAAATTGCAAGATTTGTTTTTCAATAAAATAAATTTTATCTTTACGGAACACGCACTAATTTTCAAATTCATATCACTGATTAATGTTTCATTGTAATTAATTATGCATTTTTTAATGCATAACCTAAAAAGATAAATATTAATAAATTGTAAGAAATAAATAAATAATTTAAAAATAGGAAGCTTTTTTTTACATAAAACAAACAAATATTGAAAAATTATATCATAAAAAATTATTTCATAAACCCATTAATTTATGACGCAATATATCTATTGCAAGAAATTTCTGAATGTATATACATATACGAGTATTCTGCTACGCCTTATTTTGTTACAACAAAGGTAATAAGGTCATCCAGAAAACTGGACAAGCGCACGTAAGTGGTCTAAAAGTAGTTTTCTTAGAATATTTTATTTCCATTAAAAAAAGAAGTACCGTAAAAAACGGCGTATAACGCGCACTTTTAACACAAAAAATAAGATCGAAATTTACGGATGCACGTTATACAGAAAGTATAAAAAGGATACCTTTAAAAATAAAAAAAAAAGAGATGAGCTTACCAAAAAAATAGATTTCTGCATAGATCGGAATATTGTAAATTTAAAAGAAATGACATACCTAATAAATTCAAATTTTCGCTAATTTTCAAAATCTTGCGCGATATTACTACGAATAAAGGACTTCAAAATATAAGTACACTCACAGGTATATTTCAGGTTCCTACTTAGAAAGGGGGGTGCGTGTTAACGGCGAATATACCTAAAAATTATAAATTGCAGCTTGAAAGTATAGGTGCGCGTTATACACCGGATTTTATGGTACTATTTGAATATATATTTGTCTTTATAGTAAGTTTAAAATAGTTATAGATATATTTTATTACATTTTATAAATTGTGATCTTTGCAGAAATATCATGTTTACATTTTTAACATGTAACTTTTTTTAAAGTTTTGAACTTCAATATCAGCACGCATATAAATTTATTGAGTCAATACGCCATGCTCTCACAGCAGCAAAAATCATTACGGAGTAGGACGATGGTACAATCTATTACTACATAGCCTCTATCAGTAAATACTGGAGATAAACATTTCTTTTTGTGTTACACATATTGCAAACGTTCCTACACTTCCACTAACACAGGTCCGTAACAATGTGTGTGATAGACTCATATCACATGCCAAATATGGGGGTGGGGGATAATTTGTCTACAAAAACAGCAGTTGATTGATTATTGTTACATTTCAAAGCTGCATGAGGGTAACTGGTGAAGTTCAAATCACTTTCTAATTACTGAGGATTTTCAGCATAACAGAATTGACGTGTAACAGCTCATCTCTATACAGCAAGTCTTAACAGCGCATTGAGTCTCTTAAATTCTCTCACTTAGATTCTCTCGGTTTCGTGTGGCTGAATTATATTTTTATCTAAAAATTATTAAGTGCTATTACTTTGATGGAAATATTTAAGAAAGGCAAAAAAAGAAAACTGAAACTTTGTACTATATGTGTTAAGATTATTTTCCCCATCCCGTCTAAGAAAGCATAATAATAGTGTATTGCATTAGCGCCTATATTTTTAGGTCAGCTTGTATCAATAAAACTAATAAAAGTTCAGGAAATCTTTTAATTTTATGTATATGGTTCTCTCTCTCTTTATATATATGCGGGAAAAAAATGCACACATTTAAGATTTTATTAAAAAAAAAAGTATAATTTTTTTTCATTGCTTGGTACTATACAGAATAATTATAGATTGCTCATGAAAACAGTTGCAATTGCATTGTCTCATTAGTTCTCATGATATATATATATATATATATATGTGTGTGTGTGTGTGTACAGTGGTGCACACAAAGGGTATCCATGGATCTGGACACCCCACTCCTCGGCCTTGATTTTTTCAATTGATTATAATTTTAGGCATGTAGTAAGTAAATTTTAATAAAGTATTTGTTATTAATTATTTATTTTAATAATTAATGCTCATTACTTATCCAATATTTTTTTTTTACTGTTTTTTGATCCTGGCAATCGTCAAAATCTAAAGAATATGTTAGGCGGCTTATTGGGGTATGTATGATACGAGAATGGTACACTTTCGATCCTGAATACCTCCAACCTTAAATAATTCCTGCGTGCACCACTGTTTACTATCTGCAACTTTATAATAATTGCAAATTGTATCGATATTTATTTTAAAGTAAAATTTTAATCAAAATTAAGTTTATTTACATTTTTTTTTAAAGTTATTTTTTTAATTTTTGAAAAAATATGTTCTAAAAGAAAGAGGATCCGATAAAAAGTTTACAACCTTGAAAAATATATTATTCTTAAATTCTAACACATTTAATGCATTAACCGTTTTTTCTTGGATTCAATATGTCACCATATAATTTATGTGAATTGCTGTTACGTTTCTTTTCTATTATGTAGTATAACTCTCTCTGATTTTACGGAACTGTCATCGAAGTGTTCTAGAGCAATAATATCTACTTTTCTCTGCCCATGGAATATTAAACTTCCATAAGAATTCTTTATGCCATTATTTACCTTCAATATATTCAGCCCACTACATTAGTATTATGATATATATATATATATATATATATATATATAATCGTAACTCTAAACAATTTCTTTGTAACGATATCTGAAGACTAGAATGTTTCCTATAAATAAATTTTAATATTCCACTAGTTGATAGGACTATAATTCCGCTTCGGAAATGAATACCTAGTCATTGCTGTAGCTGTACTTAATAGGAACCCAAACAAAGCACGCTAATTTGCAAGAATCGTTAAAGAGTGTTTGATAAATGTCGTCTCAGAAATATTGCTTCAGAATCTCATTAAACTGGAATCTTGAATAATTTATACGAATCTAAAGTATTCTTCTTCTTTTTAAATGAAATATTAAATATTACTTCTTATAAAATGAAATATTCTTCTTCTAATGTTATACATTTTTCTAATGAAGGTTATTATATAAATATATTGAAAACTATTGAGAAATGTTAGCATTTTTCATTAATGGTTTTAAGAAATATAATCTACTGGAATCCTTTATAAGCCAAAATAAAATGTAAAACTAAATAAAAAATAATCCAGAAAGTTTTATAATTTCGATTTTTTTGTTTTGTTTTTGTAATTAAGTTAAGCTCAAAATAGTAACATAAATATTTGAAGAAATTTGTATTCATGCCATATTTTAAAAATCCATGCAAATACATAAAAATACACACAAATGCGTAGAAAATTATTCACATCACATATTTATAATATTCATAAATCTAGGGAAAATGTGTCCCTCTAGAGTTTAATATTTTCAAGAAACTGTGATAAGACTGAGAAATGCGTTTGTATTAGCCTAAAAATATGAGTAATTGAGAATATCAAGTAGGTTTCCAGACGAAAATATAAAACAAAATTCTTTAAATCGCCCACACTTCTTTTCACGAGAAATATATGCATACATTAGGTCTTTATATTCTCTCTCTCTCTCTCTCTCTATATATATATATATATATATATATATAAAGATATAAGATATAAAGAACTTAAATTCAATGATTATCTCTTTCTAATGTGAAAAACTATAAATGGAATGCCATTCATAAAATCGAAGTATTTATGGCACTTTTTGAAAGTCTAGTGCCATTGCATTTTACCTTATTAGCTGTCTAAGAATGTGTTAGTTTCTTGTCATAAAAGTTTATTATAAAAATAAAATTATAGATTTCTCTGTAAGATTTCTAAATAGATTTCTGTATTTTACTTCAAAATAACTTTATTTTGAAGTAAAATACAGAAATCTTTGAAAAATTTCTTTTCTCAAGTTGTGACGTCTCTCGCGTCCTTCTTCTAACATAACTCCTAAGTTCTTTGACGGCCACGATTAATGGCAAAACCTTTCCAACCCAATACCAAGAAGACAAACGGATCAAATATGTAAATGAGATATATTTTAAAAGGATAGAAGCTTTAATGAGAAGGAGCGGCAAGTTTAGAGATAACTTAGTGTGGAATCATTCGGATCAAGAGTTAGATGTCCTATAGCTCTAGAAGAAGGATACGTTCATATAAATTAAACTATAAAGAAGTCTGAATCTTCGCATCTAAAATTAAGTTATAGGTATTGCCTCAATTGATGAAGGAAGGAGACTCTGCAAAAGGTAATATTTTGTATAGGAAGTTAGATGAATCAGTTAATTTATTATAATTAAGATAAATGATCTAGTTGCGCGATCTGACTTGAATATAAGGTTTAATTGGGTGTTAACTCTCACTTTAAGAAAGTTGTCAATTAGAATTAAGTAATATAAGTTATTCTTAATAAAAGTTGTGTTAAGAATCCAATATGTCTCATCATTTAGATAATCCCACCCCTCTAGCTTACGCGGATCCTAATAGACATAGTCATCACAGGAGGGCTATGTCTCAAAGTGAGTGAGTGAATATGAACGTCGCAATGTTCAGCTACACGAGGGCTTTTGGTGACGGACCACGTAACTTTGAACCATGGTCAAATGACGTGGACGACACCTGAGCTGGCTCCTCCTCTCCTAACTACCACATCAACGGGAGGACGTTTGAGCTCTCGACAGATTTAACGGGCATCGCTCCCTTACACGGCGGGTCTTTTGTGGTACTGGGCTGGAACTCGTGACAAGGCCAGCCACGATCCGATACCTTGGCCACTCGGCTATCACGGTCATTTCTTTTGTCAAAATAATGATAATATGAATACTGAATCAAATTTATTGGAATGCATTCAGTGAAAGCAAATTTAATATCCTAAAGAAAAATGCAAATTTTTAGTCTCAATTAAGTTAGCATACAGTTACGATTAGGCTGGACATTTTGAAGAAACGTTTGTAAACGCAAACGCAAAATTTCACGCTGTGTTTCTTTACCCTCATGGACTTGTACCACGAATGATGCGTGAGAAAAGAGAGAGAGAGAGATAGTGAGACCCAAATTCTTTATGCTAGCACGGTGTGAAAGTTTTGGGCTTGTATTTAATTTTGATGGAAGGATATCAGCAGACATTGCGTAAAACTCGACCTTTTATTTAATCAAATCACAGTAACTGTTAACAAATGGCAACGAGAGCTGAAAGAATCTTGGAAAAAATATCCTGAAAAATAATAATATTTCACTTAACTATTAAAAAAGGAGATATAACCACGCAGGTCCTGACACCAGAATAGTTCTGGACACTGCACTTAGAATATTCGCTTATAACTTTGCGAGCTTTAGTTTAACTCGTCGATTGTGTAATTGAAATAAGATATACTTTTCATTTTTTTTGTTACATCTTACAGAAAAAAAAATCCTTATAATTTTACAATCTTTACATCCTCCACTTCTATGCTTCAGTCACTTAATGCAATTCAAATCTGCCTATTAAGGTTTTGTCTCAAGGCGAGTTTTTCAGATCAAGTAAACAAAATAGTTTTCCCATAGAGGTTATTTCAAAATATGCAAGGACTTGCTACAGAGTGCGATGGCAGGCTAAGGGTTGGTGAGTGAGGGAGGGTCACACTATTCAGCTACTCGAAGGCTTTTGGCTACGCACCTCTTAATTTTGAACCATACTCAAGTGACGAGGATGTCCCCTGAGCTTGCATTCCCTCTTCTAACTTCCCTACCATACCGAAGGGAGAAAGTTTGAGCCTCGATATATTTACCGTGCATCGACCACATCTGCATGTCGGGTCTTCTATGGTACAAGGCTCGAGCTCATGAGACGAGAATCACGAGTCCCTTACCTTGACCACTAGGCTACCATGACTCCTGCTCAAGGATGGACCTCATCTTTTGAATCAGCGTTCCTCAAACTGTGGGGCGTGATCCCCTAGGGAGGCATGATAACTCTACGAGGATGGTGCAAGCATATTGAAAAGTCGAAAACAAAAGATTATTCTAAAAAATTATTAATTTACACTGAAAGTAAACAAAACAAAACAAAAATAAATAAAGTACACATTTACACTGGTATAATACACTTATAAATGTAACAGTACTGCACGATGTATTTTATAATTAATTTAGCAATTCTAAGTTAATAACAAGTATAATAATTACAAGTGACCCCATGGGCTTGTTTTATATAAAATTATTTACAAAAATTAACAACTATCTTCCTAATTTGTATTGTTTATAATTAATCCTTTAACTACTGATTAAAAGCTACACAATTCGCTCCCCAATGCCACCGTTTTCCACATAGACGCCCTATGTGACGCATGTGACGTATTGGAAGGGGCCGGGGGGAGTAAAATAATTAATAAGCAATTCCTCTGAAATAATTAAATCCTTCTCAAACTCTGTCAAAGTCCTTTTATTGCATTCCAAAGCCTTCGAAATAATTTTTTGGATAGCAGTGCACAGAAAAGATCGTACTTCAGAATGACGTATATATACGTCCGGGACGATTAACGTTTTGGCTGAGCGAGACATATATATACGCCAGTGACACTAAGGAGGTTAAAATCGTATTGTAGCTTCAGCGTCAAAGTATAGTGTATTGAATTCTAAGCATTGTTATTGTATGGAGGAGGGGCGCGATGAAAATTGTGATTGAATATTGGGTCGCAAATATTGAAACTTTGGGAAGCACTGTCTTGAACAATGTTTAAAATATTGAGACCCATCACCAGTAGCCCTAGTGTTCCTTTGTCATGGTCATCGCCAATTTTCAAGGTTTTCTTTGAAACATTCGTAAGAATCCAAACTCAAATGAATAGTTACCAATGTTTAAATAATAGACTGATGTGTTCAATGAGAAATTTGAAGCAAGGCAGTCTCAATTAAAGGTTGCTAGATATTTTAAGGTAGCACTTAGATTTGTGTGTAATTTATTGAGACAGTAAAGTGCGTGACGCGAGATCCGAAAGAAGAAGGTCAGGGCAAGGTCGTCGAGCAATCACGGTGTCCAATGAAGGTATTATTTGTCAATTAAAACGATTCAAAGAAAGAGTTAAATTGCTTCTTAGCCTTCTCGCGAATTTAGTGTATTCAACCTCAGTATCCTAAATTTTAAGGCTTACATTTTTCAGAAGGCTAAATGAGAGAGGGTGTTTTGCAAGAAGACGTACTATTTGTACCCGCTTACTTCTGCTCATAGAAAAATTTGTCTTTATATACTTGTAGTAACAATTATAAAAGTTCTCATGAAAATATATAATATTTTTTAATCCGTGATATAATTCTGCCATTTGTAAGACGATACGCTATTTTTTCGAAGATTTATCATCTAGATACTAGTACTTTTGGTGAAAAGTCACAGAAAAAAAAATATTGTTATGTCGAGGCATGTCATGAATGCATAATGAAATAAGAAAATATGATCCTTTTGTAATCCGTGCTATAATTCTGTCATTTGTAAGACGATGCGTTGTTTTTTTCGAAGATCTATCATCTAGATCTAGATACTAGTACTTTGGGGGGAAAAGTCACTGGAATAAAAAAATTGTTATACCAAAGCACGTCATGAATATATAATGAAATAAGGAAATAGGTTAGCTATGTATTATGTTTTAAAAGTATTAAACAATTCAAACACTAAGAATTTCTAGTAACTGAATTTTGTTTTGATTATATATATATATATATATATATATCATAACATCTCTATAAAATATTCAAAAGAATGTCTTAAAAAGCAGTCTGAACTATTTTTTTGTGTAGTACTAAAATATTATGTAAAGTAGTATTATTGGTCGTGTATTTTTTTTCTATCTTTCTCGTTCAAATATAAGCCATTTTCTTTGAAAATAGTTTAATTCATATTATATTAAATGGCGATAAATATTTGCAGGTTTGTATTTGAATTGTTTGAAAATTAATGGTATATCTTAATACACTTTTCTCCTTTTGTATTATTCAACCGATTTAATTTCACTATTTGATCTTTTTAAAAATATTACTTAAAAAAGATTTATACTTTTAATGACCTCTAATGAACTTACAGCAGTTTCAAAGACAACAAAATGGGAAAATCAAACATATGAGATTTCAAATTTATTAGTGCAATTTTTATGAAGTTTTTATGAAGTTCTAATCGTCTCCCACGCCCTTTTCTGAATATTTCGTGATATTGCCTGATAATATATTGTTTTTAAAGGTTATTGATATCTAAATCCTATTGCATTAAGTTTTCGATTGTAATTAAAAAATATTCTTAAATCCACCATCTCTTGAATTGATATGACTTTAATTTTAAAAATAGAAGAATATAAACATCGCCAAATGCTGTAATTGTTTTCTAAATATGAGCGGGAACGGTTTTTAACTATGGACTGCACATTAGAGCGTTTACGACGCATTGTATGTGCTCACACAAATTTTTTCTTAAGCAAATTGATGCTGCTACCATCTGTCAATGGTGAAATTTGGAATTTTAGAGAAATAAATATCCAAAAATAAATTTGAGAATATTTTGGGGTAAAAATATGCTTATGGCTACATCGAAACATCAATGAAGCTGCCTGGAAAATTTTGGAACGATATGATTAAAAGTGTGCAGTTAAACAGATTCTAAGCAAAAATATGAACATTTATATATAAAATAAATAAAGAAATAATTTTTAAAATAATTCCCTAGGTAATGCCATTATTTTAATTATAATGCCATTAATAAGCACTATTTTATTTTTTTATTTTTTTAAACAATTATCATCGAAATTACACTGTGAATGACATTAATATGTCATTCACAGTGTTGCCTTACATATAAAAATAAAGTAATGAAATTATGAGGTGTTATTTTTTTAACTAATTGCTATACGACTTCGTGAAACTGGATCTACACTATTTTTAAAGTAATTATATTTGTAATTTCATTAACTACAGAAAATTACATTGATAAAATGATGAAAAATTTCTAGAACTTATTTGGGAGATCTATTTATATACACCAAAAGTTTATTTAAACTTTAGAAATCCATAAAAAAAGGGGACGAAATGAGGATAAGGAAGTGCAGTTTGCAAGAAAGTTATCATAAGAAGTCGGATTTTTCTTAGGAGCAAAAATATTTTTAGCTAAAAGTATCACAAGCAGAGGGCGCTGATAATTTGGAACACAATTTATAGGACAAAAGTATGCTTCTTTAATATATTTTTCCAGTAGAAACTGTACAACATACCTCCAGAGCATTGTCTGACGCAACTAAGGCAGCCATGCGATCTTGTAACCTCGACCTCTGTGTTCTCAGCAAAAGTAGCGGATAGGAAACATTTTACTGGATTGGTATAGTATGGAGATAGCCATTCTGCATGAAGCTTAGTCCAGATAACACACCTGTTTGAATTTATGCAGGCACGACTAAATATATTTTTGCTGCTAAAAAAATTCCGAATTTTTTCCGAGCCTTTTCCTGCACAAATCGTATTTCTTCATCATCATTTTTCCCCTTTTTTCAATGAATTTTTAAAGTTTAAACGAACTTTTGGCTCACTTTATATAAACAAACAAAACAAAACAAAAAAACCTATATCAGATTGCATTAATTGTCATTCTTAACAAGTAATAATTTTTTTTTTTTTAAGTCAATTCCTACTTAGGTCAGCAAAGAAAATTTTTACTTTAGTTAAATAAATTTAAATAATGAATTAATACTTGAAAAACGTGTATCAACATCAAGTGCCATCCACTATAAGTTAAAACAAGTAATATATATATATATATGTAAAATAACGTTAATTCCTATTTTGTTAGAAAAAAACGTACTGGCTCCATCTGTTGCAGCTAATTATAACTATAAGAGAAATAACACAGAATAAATTTAAAATTAAAAAATAAAATTTAATTTATAAATTAATATTTGAAAACGTTGCATTAACATCAAGTGTCATCCACAACAAGTTTAAAAAAATTATTTGAACTTGATTGAATGAATAGAAATTATTTTATTAACGATTGAAAATTCCAACAAGATAAATATATAGAGAGTATGAGCTAATAGTAGAGGAATTGAAAAAATATATTTGAAGCCAAGGAAAAATTCGTTAGAAAATTTACTGGCCCCATCTGTTGGTGCTGGTTTTAACCACATCAGAAATAACGCAGAATAAATTTAAAATTAAAAAATAAAATTCAATTGATGAATTAAATTAGTATTTGAAAAAGAAACTGTATTAACATCAAGTGTCATCCACTACAAATTAAAAAAAATTATATGTGAATTTCAGTGGATGAATAAAAAATAATTTTTTAACGATTGCAAAATTTGAACAAGATATATATTTATTTATATATAAATAAATAAATACATGTAGGAAGAGAGTGAACTAATAGTAGGAATTGAAAAAAAAAAAAAAACTTCTCGTGAAAAACAGACTTACCTCATTATTAAAGAAAACGATTCGTATTCAGAATGATATATTTCTTTTATTTAAAAAAACTGATCCTATTCTTTTGAAAGATACCTATAAAGCTCTCCCAAAATCTTCTTTTTTCAGTTTACTTTACGAAATTGCTTCTTCAGCAGAATTAATTTAATTCAACATGGGAGCTATATTTTTTTCTCGCACAAGGAACACACACAATTCAAGGTAATATAAATTTCTTAGAAATGACATTTCATAGATATCTGATTCAATTTGTAATGTGTTCTTCGGTAGCTACGGAAGCTCCTAAGAGGCGACTTCCACATTAATTACAAAAGTAATTAATGTGGACTAGCTTGTGAGAGCTTTCGTAATTGGTTTTCATGTAACGTAGACGTCGTTTTCATAGCGTCTCTTTCTGATAAACGGGAAATGCACATCTACTTCAATTACTTAGATGCTCCTGAACTAGAAAATTAAGCCGAAAGAATGCTGGGAATGAAATGATACTGCAAGAGAATATACGTTGTCATTGTTTTTGATGAATGTGTGTAAGGGAAAGTATTGTTGAAAGTGGTAAATCTCTCAAGAGAAAAAACAAATGTTTAAATTGTGACAAGTTAAATTTTTCGGTAGAAATATAAATCCAGTGTATGGATTTTGACATTTTTGAGTAAAGTTCTTTAAAAAAAAACTATTCCTCTTTCGAAGATGAAGTTGTAAATCAAATTTGACTTTTAACGCATCCTTTTTATTAAAAGAAATATGATTTAAGAAGTATTAGTTTTGAAAATCTTGGGTTAATAAAAGTAAAAAAGAATTAGAAATTAATATAGTTGCTGCCAAAGGAGGGTTTGAGGTTTTGTTTTAAAGAAAACCACCCCAGACGGAATTATTTTATAAAGTGAGTATGAGTTTAATACCATGGCGTTATAAAGATACTCTAGAACAGGGGTACTCAACCTTTTTTCCCGCCGGGCCACATACATATTACTATTTCCCTCGAGCCGCAACTTGATAAATAAAAGGAGGGGGGGGGGATCAAGGATATTTAAAATGCGGAAAATTGATCAAAATATTAAAACTCCTCATTTGGGATTTTATTTTAAAACTATATTAAACTCCATCAAATATCAACTCACAATAAATAGATTTGAGGCATTTTTTAGCCAGAGTTATGGGGTAATTTCCGTTTCCTTTCATCATTGATCCCAAGCCCCTTGTTTGCATTCTACTGCCAGGTACTTTGATGATTTGATTTGTCTTTTGATAAAGTCTGACTTATTTTCATTTCAGTTATTAATTTATCAAGTGCAGGATGGTAGCAGAGAGTTTTTACTGAATTCTGGACTGTAATCAGAATTATTTTTTTTAAAATTATTGACAGACTTGCTTGTGCATTTTTGTCTCGAATTTATTCAAATACTTTTTGACTTAACTTAAAAAAAATAAACGTAAAAAAAATATCTGCTCAAATAACTAAATTTATTAAAGAGTACATCGGATGCATTTAAGACAGTGTTTCTCAAAATGTGGGGCACCCCCCTAGGGGGGCGTGATAACTCTACGAAGGGGTGCGAGCGTATTGAAAAGTCAAAAACAAAGGATTATTAAAAAAATTATTAATTTACTGATTAAAATACATTCTGACATAAATAAAAAATTAACTACAAATAAATATATCAGTATACTGCACAATATATTTTATAATTAATTTAACAATACTAAGAACATATTTAATAATTACCAGTGGCCCCATGGGCTTGTCATATATAAAATTATATGCAAAAATTAACACTTATCTTGATAATTTATATGGTTTATAATTGAACTCTTACATGCCGTTTAAAAATTAGGCAATTCGTTCCCCAATGCCACCATTTAACAAGTAGGCGAGCGTATGTGGTGTATGGGGGAAGGGTTGAAAAGGAATAAATAAGTGAATTCTCTGAGATTAGTAAATCCTTCGTAAAAGATCGTACTTTGGAAAGACGTATACATAAGTCCAGGTCAATTAATTCACTGACAGAGTGAGACGTTTACATACGCCGGTGGCACTTAAGAATTTAAAGTCGTATTGTAGGTTTAGCGTCAAAGAATAGTATTATTGAATTCAATACATTATTATTGTATGGAGGAGGAGGGGGGGGGGATGAAAATTATTATTGAATTTTGGGGCGCCAACATTGAAAGTTTAAGAAACTATGATTTAAGGAACACTAACAATCTCTGTATCATTTCATACGTTTAGCCTTAACAGTTTAATATTTTATCAATATATGTAATGTAACAAATTTTTTATAGGATGTTTTTGTTACCTCTGCATTTTGTGACATTACCATATAGACAAAATATTTTGTTGCTTTTACAAAGACTTCTTTTAGAAACCTGATTTATCTCGTCTAGAAAGAAATCCTCAAGATCCCTCGAAACATTTGTGCTAAGTGGTATAGTGACGAGCAAAAATATATGTTTTTAAATATAACACTTTCAACACAAATCAAACAAATTATTAATTGATCTATATGTGTGTTTTTTCTCTATGAAACAGTCAATATCCCAATCATCTTGAAACAACATATATTCTTTAGATATTTTTCGCTTGGAAGACATGAGGGTTAAATTGAATTTGTTAATACAACAGGCCATGACCGGGCTACTTGTAAAGGTCTAGTGGGCCACATTCGGCCTGCGGGCTGCAGGCTGCAGGTTGAGTATCGCTGCTCTAGAACTATTGGCAACGTACCTCGTATTTGAAGCCATCGTCAAGTGATGAGAACCACATCTGAGCTGGCGACCCACTCTACTAACGATCACACCACGCTAGCGAGAAGACTTTGAGTCTCGAAAGATTTAATTGTGTGTGTGTGTGCATCAGCCTTTCTACACGGTGGGTCTTCATTAAAACTAGGATCGAACTTGTGACACGCCGGCCACAAGACTGTGACCATAAAAGGAGGTTACCGCGGCCATTATTTTTGAAACAAGCAGCTTATAAATTAGAAAATTATTTATTTAATAAGGGCATAATGGAATATTTTTATTAATTTATTGGTTTGAGGTTTGTATTATATTAATAAGGTAACTCATATTAAATTTTATTGTGGATAAAACTGTGCATGACATATATTTTCTTAAAAATAAATTCGGTATTTTGTGGAACACACAAAAAAAAAAGCTGAATTGAAATGGCCGTTATTCTTATAAAGGCTACAAAGGGCTTTTTTAAATTAAAAAATATATATGTATAATTTATTCCCATAAGATGCATAATTATACTAAATTGAAACGCTAACATTTCTAAGAATATGGAGTTGATAAAACAATAAAATAATTGTCATATGTATTACTAATAATTCTAATTTAAGATTTATCAAAACTCATTACAAAAACAAACTAAAACTATTTGAATTTCTAAATACTTATCAGAAACGAAAGCCTTTAACTTATCGATTCTTTCACTAACTTCAAATCTAGCTTTATAGATAATAAGGAAAAACTAGTTAAATAATGTGTTGGATTAGACCTGATTGCGCATTATTGGAACTACGGAATCGTTGTGAAATTTTAATGGATTATGCAAATAGTTAAAATTTATTTTTGCTTATACCTTCCCTTTTGGGTATTATATAAAAATGAAATGTTATTCAGAAATTTTTTTATGATAAGCTCTTTGTTCGCTAATATATATATATATATATATACATATATATTGATCTTCTTATAATTATATAAGCTTATAAAATTTGTCAGAATACAAATGACAGCATCCACATAAACTGGTGACATTTATACTTTGAGCAGTTATCATCAAGGGAATAATTTCAAATGGAATGAAAAATAACTTTAAAATATTGACTTTCATTATCTTTATGACAAACCCATTATTTTACTTTGCACAAAAATTCCAAAAATAAATGCTCTTTTGAATATTCTTGCATTAATATTCTGTTTATAAAAATCAATAAGGAGCGCGAACACAGAAGAATTAGGGGCATAAATGACTCAGAATCACTATCGATTTTAAAAATATGATATTGCGAAGCTTCCAATCTGTTTTTATTAAGAAATGGAGGAAAAAAATTTAGTGTTTCTTCAATACACTATCGAAAAAATAAAAGTTAGTACGGGATTCCTATAAATTAGCTGTGTGTGAAAGCATTAAATATTATTTATATGTGAATTCATTAGAAAGTTCTATATATTTATTAGTATGCATATTATTCAGTACTTATGTAAGAAGGAAACTTATTGATACAATGTTTTTATATAATGATTGATTACACGAATTGATTAGTAAAGTAAAAATAATATGTTCCTAATGGAATCTATCTCTAAAGTCTTTTGGTAAAATGTTTTTATAAAGCACTTATATTTGGACATCTAATTTCCTCTTTGAATAAACTCATACTTTCTTAATGACATTTTTTACGTAAAATAGAGTTGTTTGATTTTGAGTAATATGCTGATAGTGCATTTGACATTGTACAAATTGTACTAGATATGGCTGACTGTTAAGAATCTGAAATATGTAGTGTGCATAGTATACTGTAGTCTTTATAGAATAAGCTTTGATTGTTGAGGGATCGCGATCAAACGTTTCGTTATAGGCGATGTCTAAATCGAATCATGTGCTCTAGTACTGTTTTTTAGTCAACGACTTGCCCTACAGTATAATGAAAGTGAAGTACATTAACTGGAAGTGAACTCCGAATTCTTTATTTTGGCTCAGTTCAATTCTATGCAGTGATAACACTGTAAATCTGGAGACTTGGCCAAAGCCTTATGCTCCGATAGAATTTGAATTATTTTCTTAAATTAGGTTGCAACGGTACACAGCTAGTGCTTGCACTATACATCAGTAATCCTAGTTATTGCCTTGTGCTTCAACAGAAATTGATGAAAATACAGTATTGAGAATATATTAGCTGGAATTTCAGAATCTATTGGTTGATGTTAAAAATTCTTCAACTTTTTGAACATGCTCTATTGTTTTACAATTCTCTATTGATAAAAAAGACCATTCTCCGTGGTTGGAGATGAAATTTTTCAAAATTTTACGTTGCGATTTGTATTTGTTACAGGTTAAAATAAAATGTTCACTAGTATTCTTTATTTAATCTAGGATAAAGGTATATCGTTACAGTTACAGTTATAGGTTTTATGGAGAGAGATATCGTTCTTGTTGTTTACTCGTGGCTCAAAATTATGAAGTCTGTTGCCAGTACGTAACGATACGATCCATACGCGATGCAAATTAAAATAAAAATACAAATTCATTATATAAGTCAGCGAATTAGCGAGTATTTATTTAAGTTGCATTATAAAGCAACATGAAGGATATTGGCGACGGAACACGTAATTTTGAATCACGGTCAAGCTGTCGAAGACTTCCAACCGTGAATGTGTGTGAGTGCACCAAGTTATAAGACATTTTAGAAAAATAAAACACTTTACTTATCACTATTAAAGCACTATCAAATTTCAACGTAAGTGGAGGGAATCTTAAATATCTATAAGAATTGATCTAATACTTAATCTTGACGAGTCAGCAATCATAAACTTCATAAGTTGAAACGTCAGATCTTCCTACTTGTATTCCGGTAGTTTCAATTATTCTATCAATAACACTTTAGCTTCGCTCCTGTGTGACAACAATTCCCAATCTCTCTCGAATGCCTACTTCACTTGACTTTAAACAAAAACTCTCATTAACTTAAATCATGATTCCTTCAAAGAAAACGGTTTTATAATCTTACAACAGTTAAAGGGAACTTTTTCCTGGAGGATTAGTAAGAAAAGGCGAAAGGATCCCGTAACAAAGTGATGCTTTTTAGCTGGCACTTTACTTTCCAAAATACCATACCACACCTATGGTGGGTCTTCAGTGGCACCAGGCTCTAACTCATGACATACTAGCCAAGAGCTCGTGAACATGAAGGCTAGGTTACCGCGGTCAATAAATAAGTCAGAGTGAAATCAAAGTTAACCAAAAGCTTACAGCTTGAAAACAATTTTTTCTCTTATGAAGCAAAATTACCGGAAAATGTTAAACTTTAAGCTATATATATGTAAATATTATAAAGTTACATGTATTCTTCAATGAATTATTCTCTCTTAAAAAGATTAAACTCAATCAACTTGTGGAAGACTCATCCTAGTCATCATTGGTACTTCTGATGAAGTCCAGGAGGTTCATTCAGGATTAGGCCTAGATAATACCAGACTGCCTTCTCGCACTGTGTGAGCAACCATATAAAAGCTCTCACTTTTCGTTATGGCCAGAAGATATTTCCAGAGTGGCGTAGCTACCAATGGGCTAGGCGGTGCCGTGCATCCGAGCCCTCAAGCTCAGGGGGCTCCTTGGACCCTGACCACCAAACAAGCTGAATTTGCGATAATTTCTCTCACATTTAAAATATAAATACAAAAGCTTACAGCACAACTATAAACATGGCAACTCAATTGAAAACAATTTCGAACTTTTAGGGAATTCCCATAAATTTTTTCCGTTGTTTGTACAGTGTAGTGAACTTAACTTATTGAAAAGTTTATATTATTTTCAATTTTTTTCTATAAACTGTTAAGTGAAAATAAGCTTCAAGTTCCACAAAAAATCTTACCATATTTATTAATACATCTAAAAAAAACCTACACAGGAAGCATTTTTTAAAATTTTTTAATACAAATATGATTCACATAATAAGTTAGTTTTCTGTTTCAATATTTCACATTCTAATCGCATCTGCAATAGACTGATGTAATCCCTCCCTTTCTCTGTTCTTTTGCAGAAGACTTTTTTTTTTAAAAAAAATAATTATATTAATATTGTATTTTAGTTTCTTGTTCATACATATTTTTGTACCATTACCTGCTTATCGCGGTGGACCATTTAGTAGCTCTAAGCCTTCTGGTGAGTGAGTGAGTGAGTTCGATCCTCCACAGTAAATAAATAACCAGGGATTCCCCCAACGACGTTTTGTAGAGTAGTGCTCATAACGTTCTTCCTTCGTTTTAACGTCAGTAAATACTCGAGTACATGCGAATTGTATTGGATAAATTAGAAGACTCAAATTATGGATAAAAAAAAAGAAAGAAACCAGTAGTGCTTTTAAGGGCAAACAAAGCCAAGAAAGAAAAGATAGTAAACGAAAATTGCCCCAAATTGACAAATTTCTTTATCAGCCTTCTGCTAATACTTTTAGTCAAAATATTTCTTTTAATAATAAACTTATGCACCTGTATATAAGTAGTATGTAGCTTTTTTTTTAATGTTCTGCAGAGCACGATAAAGAGATGATGTTAAAGTAGCTTTGTATATTTAAAATAAATTCCTATATTTTTACTTGGTAAACCCAACCAAGATAGGGTCTTCATTTTGTTTACTTAATTTTTTTTTATTTACCTCAGGGCCTTTGGACATCTATCTACGCAACTGGGCGCCGGTGTTATTCTGAGCAGATTTCTACTGCCTACATCTTGACTTGTTTGGATTTTAAAAAGGACGAGGACCTTCTAGATCCTCTTCTGTTTTTAGAACTTTTTAGATTCATAGAGATTGTCTAGCATTGCTAGACAATCTGGGAATAGAAACACCAACTTGCATTACGTTTTTCCGATAAATGAAGATACAAACTATTAATACACTATTTTTGCAATGATCAAAATTTTTATAATGACTGATAAAGCACGTTTTAAGTATAATGTGTCTATTATGTATTTATGTGTATTACTCGTATATTATGTATACTGTATTTATCATATTTTTTATTTTTACTATTATAAAAAATATTGATGTGAGATATTAAATTGAAATTAATATTTTCCAGCACAATAATGTTATAGTGTGAATAAATTAACATTATACAGCTGATTAATATTAGCAAGAAATCATATAATCATCCAAGAAATCCTCAGTAATATTTAATTCACATTAAATAAGACTCATTCCATTGCGAGATTATTGGCGCAGAACAAATCCGAAGTAAATTAATAAGAAAGAAATTTCCATCAGTTCACGATAATGGTTTGTTAGATCATAGTTCTTCTGAGAATGTGAAAAATTTCTTATCAGAAGAAGAAAAGAAGGAAAAAAAAACAACACAAAAAGCAGGAAAAATGCGGGAAAAAGATAAAAAGACACGAGCACGCATCGAGGAGTCTTGACAAATTAGAATGAAACCTCTTTGGAGGAATTTCCTGCCATCTACAAAATCCGTCACTCATAAGTACAAAGGATTACGATCACTTCAATGGAAAGATTCTTTGGAAGTATACGAACGAAAAAAAAAATGAAACCCAAAGAATAAATGATGGTGGGAAAGTTTGTTCTGAGCTTAAAAAAAAATGAGATGATTTTTGATAAAAAGAAAGATAGAAAAAAGAAAATTTAAAGAGCTTAACGTCGTAGTTTCATGAAATGTGGCAAGCGAATTATATTATGACATGGTTAACAAACTGTACTTTACACTTGTGGAATTATTTAAAAGTTTTAGACTCATAAAGAATGAAACTCATGAGGATATGTCTAATTTACAAATATGTGGATTTATAATTCTTTAAGTATTTGAATACACCAGTGCTTCTCAAACTGTAGGGTGTCCCCCCTAGGGGGCGCGTGATAACCCTAGGAGGGGAGCACAATCCTACCGAAAAGTCGAAAACAAAAGATTACTTTAAAAAATTATTAATTTACTGAACATAAACAAACAGAGTACATTCCAATACAATGAAAAATAAAATACACATTCACACTGATATAATACACTTATAAATGTATATGTACTGCACAATGTATTTTTTTAATTAATTTAACTATACTAAATTAAGCACAAGTTTAATAGTTACTAGCGACCCCATGGGATTATTATATATAAAATTATATACATAAAAATCAACGATTATCTTGATAATTTGTACAGTTTATAATTAATCTCTTAAATGCCGATTAAATGTTTTGCGATTCGCTTTCCAATGCCACCATTTTCCACGTTAGCGAGCATATGTGATGTAAGGGGGTGGAGGTATGATTGATTGTGTTTTTTTTTTGGCGCAAGAGCCGATTTCGGCTATACTGCGCCAAGCTTTTGTTGTCTGTGATCTGGAAGTGAAAAGAAAAAAAAGGAGGCATGGGATGACAAGAAAGAGGGTCGAAAATAGAGAAGGATCACTAGGGTACCCCGGGGTCTACCAAAGACAGTAAATCCTTTGGGAAAAGGAAAAGTTCACTAGGGTACCTCGGGATTGTGTTACCCGTACTCACCTAAAGAAGGTGAGCCCCCTGGGTGGGGGATGGAGGAATAAATAATGAAATCCTCTGAAATAAGTGAATTCTTCGCAATCACTGTCAGGGTCCATTTATTACATTCCAAAGCCTTCGGAATAATTTTATGGATAGCAGTGAACAAAAAATATCGTATTTCGAAAAGATGTATATATTTAACGCAATTTACTCACTAGCTGAGAAAGACGTTTATATACGTTGGTGGCGGAAAGGTTAAAGTTGCATTGTAGCTTTAGCCTCAAAGTATCGTATTATCGAATTCAAAATATTGTTATTGTATGGAGGGGGGCGCGATGAAAATTGTGATTGAATATTGGGTCGCAAGTATTAAAAGTTTGAGAAACGCTTTAATACACACAGAATCAAGGAACCATAGCTTTATTTCTTATTTTATTGAACAAGAGATTGAATAAAAATATTAGTATTTGTCTTAGGAATTCTGGGGAAAAGTATAATTTTCTTTTTTTTAGAAAATGTGTAATAAAATTTTTGTCTGCATTAATGTTTGTGGTTACATTTTAATATTCGCTCTAATTTAAGTCGATGCTACTTTTTGTACTACTTAGTTTTATCCTGCCAACTTAACTTTTTTGAGAATTTACATTATTTGTTACCTAAAGTTATTTATGTAAGTATATTGAGAACTGGAGTGAATTGTCTTTTTTCTCATTCTTTTATGTATAACAGTTTTCTTAAATACAATAAAATTAAGTTATTTCAAACATTATAAAAATTGTTGATTTTGAGTAAAAGAACACAAATACAAAATTTTGTTCGTTGCATTATAAGTAATGTGCCTTTCGCTTATAAATGAACTTATAATTCTTTAACTCTAGAAGTTTTAAACTGAACTTAAATTTTCTTCTCAAATTTGTTAAATAATAATATTACTAATATGTTAAGTATTGATTATTAATGTTATTAATATTAATAATTATTACTATTGCAATTTTTGATACAATTTGGAGCCTGAGGATTGATAATTTTATCAATTAAATTTAATAATACAATTAAGCTTTTAATGCGATATTGGTAAATGAGTTGCATTATGATGAAATCTTGAACTCTATTCAAATTAACAAGTAATATATAAAAAAAATTTAAGTCAATTCCTACTTAGATCAACAAAGGAAAAATTTATTTTAGCTACTCTTTAGTAAATAGTTACAATTAATATAAATATGTATATACATAGGACAGAATCACAACATTAAGTGGTAATTAATTTTTATTAATTATCATTAAAGTATCGTATTGTCATATCCAAAACAATCGCGTATATAGAATTTCAGTTCAACTGAATACTTTAAAACGTGAGAAAAAAACCGTTTCAAGTTTGGACACAAGTCGCCAAAGTCGTCGTTATGTAGCCAAAAATGATACCAACGCGGCTGTCTTTTTAATTCTTTAAATAAATAGTTTTAATCAATTAATTTTTATTAATTATTATTTTATTAAATTACTGTATTGTCATCCAAAATAATCATTTATATAAAATTTCAGCTCAATTGAGTTCCTTAAAATATAGTTTATTAACAATTGAAAATTATACCAAGATAAGTAAATAAATAAATAGAGAGTATGAGCTAATATTAGGAATTGAATAAAAAATAAGTCTTGACCTCATAACATTTATACAGAAAACATTTTCTTGCATGATTTGCATACACTACGTGACATTAAAAATACAACATTAAGAAGAATAGATGAAAAAGTGAAGAAACTCAATTAACAGCAACAGAATAGTACTCGTAACACAGAAGGGAAAATGAATTAGCTTAATAGATTGTTGGACTAATACAGACAGTGATACACGAAATAATATATCCTAGTACAGAGTAAGGAATGCTTCCTTTGAGATGTCTTTTCATTCCCTGCCATGAACGTGGCAGTGGCAGGGCATGTAAATTGCTTCCAATCACATACCGGGCATGTTTAATCAGTAAAAGATCAAAGGAGAAAAGTAGCCTGAGAAACTTCTATAGATGCCGCAGAACACGTTGGTTGTATTCAGCGTGTGCTTGAACGATACTCTACTGGTAAAGGATACCGGCTATGGAGAAAGAGAAGTGTAATGGGTTTCAGTGTATCATTCATTTATCGTCGGTGTTGTCATTAAGTCCTGAATGTTAACTACAAACCATGCCACCACGTTATTATTCATAGTTGATGGGGTGTTCCACAGATGCGATAGGATTGGTCTTTTCATCACTTCGACGCCACATTCGTACACGATGACGATCATTGAATAAACAGACCCTATCTGAGAAAATGATCCTGGGCTATTCCGTCGTCCACATCACTCTAATACACCTTCATTAAATATGGAATCATCTATACCATGAATACAATAGAAATCTTAATGAAGCAATCAAGCGATGGTAGGGGCTCTGATGGATAACTGAGCACCGAGAGAGCCAAGGAACTTACTGAAAATTGGCAGGTGTAGTGAATTGCGGTCTTCCACTACATGTATGTGAATGCTTCGTTCCACATGTGCTGACCCCACTCTAGCATCACTGGCACCTTTCAATAATCCTTTTTTCTTGATATTAACTAGCTATGCCATATTCTGTGCACCAATGTGTCTAAGGGGCTTTAAGGTGGTATTTTAAGTATGCACAAAACAGTTATTCTCATTCCATTACCATATCTTTCCTACCAGTGGCGCACACAAGGGTGGGGGGGGGCCGGAACCCCCAAAACCCTTGATTTTTGTTCTGAATGATTATAATTCTAAGTATATAGTGCGTAAAATTTAATTAAGTATTTGTTATTAATGATTAATTTTATTAATTAATGCTAATTAATTATTTAA
>BMAV01025443.1:0-19229 GCA_019973955.1 Trichonephila inaurata madagascariensis
TGATCAAAAAGTATGATTTTAAATACAAAATCAATTTGAAATATTTAAAACTTTTCCTCAAAAATTTAAATTTTCCCAAAAATCAATATGCTAGATGTTCTGGTTTAAAAAATTTATGCATCTTAATTTCTTCCTCGCCCGTGACTGATGTGGTATCTTTAAATGCCCTTTTTTTTCAGATACTCCATCAATGTTGACTTTTTTCTTTAAAATGGGTATCCTAAAATTGAGTATTTCTTCCAACCAAATTAAGTCATAAATCTTCTTTCAAATTCTTCAAACAAAACATCTAAGTGTTGGAAATCTTAAAGTCTGGTTTTTGGATTATGGATGCACTCCTACCCCTATTTTTGAAGTTTCTCAATTCATGTTTTCTTAATTGAGATGCATACCTTTTTTCGTTTCTTTGAAATTTTTTAACCCCGCTCATCATGTCTGTTAAGCATTTATTCTTTCCGAGATTTAGGTTGAAGTGTTAAGTTTTGCAGTGATATGCAAAAAGCTATTTCATGAGCCATTTCTCATTTTCCCAATTCAGTAATATGCTCCCCCATTTGTAAAAATTTTTTTTTATTTCTGGAAACAGAATGCAAAATCTTCTTAAAAGCATCATGGCTTAACCTCCGTCTGTGTGCAATAAGAATATTCGTACTCTCATTCAGTTTTTTTGGGGGGGCGATGACCATTTTCCTTTTTTGTCGCAACCTCTCATTGTGATGACTCGCGTTATTTTTCAAAACTTCTCAATACAATCAATTGACCCCCAATTATAACACAGTCAAACAAAAAAAAGTCCGTGTGTTCAAATGCCCCCAAAAACTCCATTCTTTAAAGCAAACCCCCTATCGTGGTTTAAATCAGATAATTTCGCTTTTCCAACACCCAAATCGGTTATTTCCCAAAACGGGGGACTGTTTCCCCCCTAACCGTCCTGCTCGAGGGTAGTCCCCTTCTCCTTCAAAAAACGCAAATCTTCTCTGAAAACCGTGCAGAACGCGAAAATTCCATAATCACCAGGCAACTAGCCAGGCAAAACGCTCATTATTAGGATTTTGGTGACTTATGTTATGACTTTTGCCCTTTGTTAAATAAAATTACTTTAAAGTAAATTGACTTAATATAGATTGAAAAATAAAGATTTAAAAAAATGTAAAAGCCATAAAGTGCTTGAAAAAGCTAAAAAAAATCGGCAGTGCCGTTTTAAAAAATTTTTGGCCCCTAGGAGCAGAGAAACAAACCCCGGCACTGGAGGAATGAAATTTATAACCAAAAAAACTCTAAAAGCCCAGCTTGCCCGAGTCCCCGTACAATGGTTAAACTGGCACTGAAAATTGGTTAGAAAAAAAGAAAATGAAAGAAATTTCAACTCGGGGGGGTAGGGTTTAGCCTGACCAAAGGGGAGAGCAGCTAATAAATCGTTTGTTGAAAAAACAGAAAACTTTATTAAAAAACTTAAAAGAATCATAGGTAAAACAATTGCAGAAAAACAGATTTTTTAAAGCTATAAAAAAAAAAACTAGGGGGTTTTAAACCATAAAAAATGTTAGATAAGAAAATTTTATTATTTAATGTTAAGATTTTTTAATCGTCTAACTTTAAATTTAGCGTAACGAAATGGACGGGTTTACAACTATACACTTTATCAAAGGGGGTTTTTCGATCAAAATAAACATATAATTCATTTTCTACTATTCCTCATATTCTAATTTTTTATATTAATGTTAATTCATTTACAAACTCTTATTCTTTTTTTGTAAGTGACTCTTTTTTTTGTTTTGTTTTAGACGAGCATTTTTTACGTTTCATTAGAACTAGAAAGAGTTCAAAAAAGTATGGAGTATCTTTAACAATTAATGAATATGTTTAAAGAGTGCTCACACACATGTTATATAATTGTTTTATACACCGGCAAACATTGAACATAGTCTAAAACACCCTTTTGCCATCTATCTTTTATAAACTTGGAGAATAGATCTGTATTGGCCAATGATTTTAGCCACAAATTTGTCGCCTTCCACATATCTTGTCGGAATCCCTAAACTATAATTTTACTTCAAAAATATGTTGAAGGGGTAAAAAATGTGTGGAGTGCCAAATTTAATACTTTCTTGCCCCCAAAAATATTTTTTTTTCCCCTTCAATAAATTATATTGATATGATGATTGAATTCGCATTTAAAATGGTTGGTTTTTTAATTTGTGAAAAGATTTATATTTTATCAAAATGCCAAAAAGGGCAAGCGTCATTACATACTCCATTAAAAAAGGCTTTTATTTTGCAAATTGATCGAAACATTTTTAAAAAATTTTTAAAACGTCTTGAATTTTATTTGTTCAAAAAGAACTACAAAGAAAAAGGGGTATATTTTGTTTCTCATTCTGAAACTAGAAGCAAGATTGCAGCTCTTTCTTCTAAGCATGATGAAGATGCTATTTATAAAAAAAGTTTGACACAATTGTCAAATCATTATCGGTCATGATACATTTAATATTTAATTTAGATGTCCTTTCTTTTTCACTGTCGAATAAACGTACTGTTCCTACATCTACTTTTTTTTTGTAAAAGAAATGACAATTGGATAACCTGTATTGTATTTGTCAGGTACAATAAAAATTATCAAATAGAAATCATACTACTTAGTTTGGTGTGTTAAGTCAATAGTTTTCATATTTTAGAACAGTTCATTTTATCATTGTTTGCCAGGAAATTTTTATGACTTAGCTAGATGATTCAAGTTTAGTTTTTAAAACAATGTTTTAAACAAATCTTTTAGCAACAGATGTAATTTTTTGAATTATTAGTTTTAAAAAAAATGGTATCAAGGGTTTGACTAAAAAACAATTTTCTTAACCATTTGTGATACATTCTTTATTTTAAATCTATTAAGGCACATAATTTGTATAATGTTAAGTATGATATTGTTCTTATGTCATTCCTCTTCTTTATTGTAGAATCGTGAAAGAACAAAAGAAGTACACATGATCAAAAGGTTTTACTCTTGTCAACTTAAGAACATTTCCTAAGCAGACTCCAATGAATTAGATATTTTTTCTTTTATTAAGTGCACAATTATGCTGATCAGTTTTTCTGTTTCAAAAAGATAATTTATGTTTACTGAACAAATTATTCCTTGCTTTCCATATTCAACAAATCTTTTAAAGTTAAATTATTAATAACCTTGTCTGTAGAAACTTTATGTGGAGCCTGTCCTAGTTGGGCAATATAAAAAATTATCCACTTTTTCCTAGTAATCTTATAGAAGTTTAAATAGTGTAAAAAGATTTGTATGTGCATAGTAGATAGTAATAGATAAATTTCACATTAAATCATTGAGTCATTGTTCTATTCTTATGATCTATATATTATAGACTAATTTACAGTTCTTATTCTAAAAATGTGTGTTTCATTTTATTTTGTTTATTTTTCCTTTCTATAAATGCACAGTAGTTTTTGTGAAACTAAAATTAACCCATACCAAAAATTTAGTTATCTTGTAATATATCTGTATAAAAGAAATGTAGAGAAATAAATTATTTTAATTTTTAAACTTAGAATACATTTATCCTTATATTAAATGTTTAAAAAAATTATTTCCTTATCAGACAATATTTAATCATAATTTATGTTGCATAACAAGTGCAACTAATATAATAAATTAGTTTTAAGAATATATACTAATATGAAATGTGTCAATCAGATTTTTTATTTTTTTATTCCTTCAAATGAGACTGGTTTAATATGTCCCACACCCTGCAAAAGTATTATGTTTTTGATTTTGACTTTTGTTACTCAATATAAGTTGAGTGAGAGACCTGTTTCTCACGATGTCAACTTCAAACCTCCTACAAATTTACATTACTTTTTAAAACCCATTAAATGGTAATCTTTGGAAAGAAATATAAAGTTTTTATTCCATGAAAGGGCTTACACTTTGCACTCTCTTTTAAGGTACTTGATTTGTATTGTTTAAATTTTTTCGTGGCATTACTGTTCTTTCTTGTAGGATCATTAAAGAATTACGGATAAAATTGTGATGAAAATGTTGAATGTTTGTCAACCTAGAAGAATTCCCCAAGCACACTCAGATGTAATTAGTTATTTTTTTTCTTTTGTTAAACATTTTTTTTTTTTTTTCAATATCAAAATGTTATTTACAGTCACAGAGTAATTGATTCTTTGTTTTCATAATTTTCAAAAAGGTATACTCATATCAAATCTATGTAAGCAAAATTATTAATAACCTTTTCCCTTGAATCTTTATAAGGGGTCACCACCAGTAAAACACTATACAAAATATATATATGTATACATATGTTCCCCATGAACATTACAAAAGTCTTAATAGCATGAAAGGATTAATGTATGTACAGTAGATAAAAACTGAGATCAATTTCACTTGGAATCATTGATCTATTTTTATCATTATATACTTATCAGTTGTATTTCTTAAAATATATTTTCTTCTCCTTATTTTACTTTCTATTAATGTAATAGTTTTAGTTATATTGCAGTAGATCGATGTGGACAATATGGTAGAGCTAATTATTTTAATTTGTAATATAAGAATAGATGGATTCTTAAGTTATATATTTTAATGATTAAACACATTTAATTCTTATACCATTAAGATTTATGTGGTACTTGAATTACAACAGAAATTTTGTTCTATATGATAGGATATTTTATACAAATTTGACTGTGAAGTAGATTTTATTAACCACTTGTGTTTGTTTTAAATCTGTTAAGGCAGTTTGATTTTTATTATTTAAAATATGAGTTTCTTGTGATGACATTACTGTTCTTTCCTGTAGGATCATTAAACAAGAGCAGATAAATTTGCGATGATGATGCTTTTTACATGTCCACCTCTGAGCATTTGCCAAGCCTTCTCAGATGTAATTAGTTTATTTTTTCTTTTATTAAGTGTGTTTTCCTTTCAGTTTTCAAATGTTTATAGTCACAAAATAATTTCTTTGTTATCAAAGTTTTCAAAAAAATATAATCACATCAAACCTATTAAAGTGAAATTATTATTAACCTTTTTTCTGGACTCTTGATGAGGGTCATTCCTAGTAACACATATATGACCAACCAGTTTGATTAATGAAGTATTTTTCTCTATTGAGGCTATTTTTACATTACCCTTACTCTACAGAAGTATTATCTTTTTAATTATGGCATTCAGCTTTTAATATAAGTGAGTGAGAGACCTGGTTTTCTCATGTCTGAACTCCTACAAGATGAGGAGTTATGTGTGAAAAGGAATATGTGTAGTTTTTATGCTAATAATGTTTATGTTGTACTTAAATGATAAAAGAAATTGATATCTCTGCGAAAGGATACATTGTGCAATTTCAAGGAGAATTTAGTTTTACAGTTATTTTATAGTTTTCCTTCAACATCAATTTATAAATGATATAGTTAGTGATTCAATTTGTAACCTTAGTAATTTAGATGAATTCTCTTGATATATTATTTCTCAGAATAGCTTAGTGAGATAGTATTCCACAGTGTAGTAAGGAATTTCAATTTGTGACAACTATTGAAGGCTGTGTTATTTTCGTTTTTTTCTGTACACAGAAGCAGTATCATTTTAAATGCCTAGCTATCAATCAGCACATTGAATCCATTTTGCTTTTTAAATGTTAGAAAAGTTCATTTCCTTAAAAGGTATTTAAATAATGTGTACTCCACAACAATTATGTGAATATATTTTTTTTGAACAATCATTTAATAATATGATTATTAAATTTGTCATTCAGTTGATATATTTTTTTGTTTCTTCTGTAATGAATATATACTTTTGTAGGGGCATACGGAACAATACTTAATAGTGAGTGTGAAACCTGGTCCTTTCAATTTGACATTTTAAAAGCCAATTTATTATAATCTTTGAAAGGAATATATATTTTTTATGTAACTACGATTTATGTTTTACTCAAACTGTCAAATTCCTGTCTCTGAGTATATGCAAGTTTAGGAGAATGTGGTTTTCCACCAACATTTCAGATTTACTTATATTTTGTATACATATTTTCTGGATTTATTCCTCCTCTATTAAGCAGTTTTTTTCTGTCCAACACCTTACAGAAGTGTTATTCTTTTAATTGTGGCTTTTATTACACATAAATTTGTGAGACATTGTAATCATTGAAATAATTATTTAGTTTTTGTAATATAAGCGTATCTACCTCTATGAGAGTTTTTTTTTCTTCTAATCCTATATACAATACACAATCTCCATCAGACAACATTGAAATTATATGTAATTTTTTAATTCAAATTTTCTTAATGTGTTCTTGATATGTTGACTAAATAAAGTGGAAAAGGAAATACCATTAAAATGCATAATTTTTTAATCCATCTATTCTTATAATACAAATTAAAGCAATTTAAATCTCTATCATATGTCTATATCGACATATTACAATAGAACTAAAACTATTACATTAATAAAAAGGAAACATAGATTGAACGAAATATATTTTAAGAAATAGAACTGTAGAATTAGTATGTAATAATTAGATGAGGAAAAATAACAATGACTCATGATATCATTGAAATTTATATCAGTTTTTATCTGTTGTACTAACAAAGACTTTTATGTTTTTTAAATTTCTAAAGGGTTAACAGGGGAAAAAATATGCATATATATTTTTTTGCAGTGTATTAGTAGGGATGACCCTCTTTTAAGATTCTATGAAAAAGGTTAACAATAATTTCACTTCAATAGATCTGATGTGATTATACTTTATTTTAAAATTTGGATAGCAAAGAATATATTATTCCGTGACAGTAAAGGTTTTGATACTGAGAAAAAAAAACACTTCATAGAAGAAAAAAAACTAATTACATCTGAGTGTGCTGGGCAAATACTCTGCGGTTGACATGCAAAAAGAATTAATCATCCCAAATTTATCTGCTTTTGTTTCATGATCCTACAAGAAAGAACAGTAATGCCATCACAAAAGAAACTCATATTTTAAATGATAAAATTCAAACTGCCTTAACAGATTTAAAATAAACATGTCTCAAGAGTGGTTTAAAAAAAACTACTTTAGAGCCAAAACATTGCTAACTATTTCTTCTTTTTAAATTAACAATTACAAAAATTTAAACTGCTTGATGGAAATAAGATTCTCATTCCCCACCCTGATTTTCACTTAAAGAAATATTGTAATAGTGTTTATAACATACATAATATTCTTTAGATTAAATTAACAGTATAAGTTCCCTTCAAATTTATCAAGCTAAAATAATTATTTTTTCTGCAATATGTTCATAATGATGAATTTCAAGACATATTAAATTGATAAAACTATTCAAATGCAAAACTACATACAGGAAGAAATCTGAATGAACATGTGTCCTGACAGAAATGTCAAATACTGAGTAGAAAAGCCATTTCACGGGACTAAACCAATTTCCAAGCACATTCCATTAAAATATGCACTAGAGAATAATTACAAATTCAAAGAAATCCAGAAGTTCTATGAAAAAATAGATATTTTCTTAACATATTAAAAGATGCAAAAAAGACAACATAAAATGGCTGTAGAATTACACGCCGCTCAAATTTGTGTAAAAATTTGTGTCATATAGTAAGAAATTTCTGTTGTAACTTAAATGCAACATATATCTTAATGGTATAAAAAATTAAATGGGTTTTTATTACTATGTTTCAACCTAAATTTTAATGCATTTTAAGAGACAGGGGGGTGAATCAGTTCTCTCACCATTTTTTATCGAAAACAATAAAAGCCATAACTAAAGATATAGTACTTTTGTAGGATGTGGGACAAAAAACTATCCTTGTTACAAGAAGAAGCAAAGAAAAAAAACTATGTGAAGGACTAAAAGTATATTATTAATGACAAATGAATTATTTTGCTCAAATTATAATTTCTATAACAATAGTAAGATATTGTATATAGTACTGTGAGAGGAAAATGTACATTATTTAAATAAGGTCTTTCAATTATATTAACTTTTTTAACAAATTAAATTGTAGAAAAACATATAGTAAATTTGGAGATCAAAATGATTTAAATTCCCAAAAAGATATTCATACTAATAAAAACATATCAGGGGGAAAAAGTATGTTAAAAACAACAATGCTTTCTTCATTTATTGCTAAATTAAATTAACCTTATAATCAATTCCACAAAGTGAAATACTATAGTAAAAAAACTATCTGACTGACAATGCTATTTTTGAAAAATAATATAACAAGAGAATTCAAATGTAACATTTAAATTAATTCTATAATTACACAAAATGACACAGTAAAGAAATTCAGATTAAGACAAGGAATTATGCATGCAAAACAATTAGAAAATATATCATTTATAAATCAGATAAGATGAAAGAAAACAATTAAAATGACTGTAAAACTAAATTCTCCACAAATTACCATAATGTATCCTCTGACAGAGATATGAATTTCTTCTGATTTAAGTATAACATAAATATAAGCAGAAAAACTATATAATAAGTTACACTGACAACAATTTCTCGGCAGTTAAAATTTAATGCATATCTGTAGGATTTTATTTGTGACTAAAACAGGTCTCTAACACACTTATATAGAGCAGTTACAGCCATAATTGAAAAGATAATACTTTTGTGAGATGAGGAGCACACAAAGCTAGCCGCATTAAGGAAGAATACTTTATATGAGTGGCATGTTTAAATAGTACATTCTTAAAATTCATATGATATATTCAACAGCTGTGACACAATATATAAAAATCTAATGTAATACATATGATAACTAGTCCCAGTTTTTATCCTCCCAACATATTTTTGACGCTATAATTATAGATTCCAGACTCAGATATGTGCGTAAAGGTGACAAATTTGTGTCTGGTGAAATCATTGGCCACAATAGAGATCTATTTTCCTAAGTTTATGTACAGATAGACGGCAGAAGCGTGTTTAGACTATGTTCAATGCTTCTGCAGGTGTATAAAACAATTATATAACATGGGTATTCATGTGTGTGAGCACTATTTAAAAATATTCATTAATTGTTAAAGATGCTCCATACTTTGAACTCTTTCTAGTTCTAATGAAACTGTTAAATGTTCAGTCTGGAAAACTATTTTAAACTAAAAAAGAGCCACTTGCTAAAAAGAATACGACTTTGTAAATGAATTAATATTGATATAAAAAAATTAGAATAACAGGAATAGAAAACAGAAAATGAATTATATGTTATATTTCAGGTGTGGCCAAACTTTTGGGATCCGTGGTCTACTCCCCATATAAAAATCGAAGGCGGTCTACCAATGGCAAAGCTAAATTAACGTAACGTACATGTTTATATATTTTATCTTCGGTAACAAGAAAAAATGGTAAATTACCTTATTTTTCTAAAAAACTTATTATTTACAAAATAAAAAATTTTCTGACGAAAATAATCAAAGTATTCATATATCAAAATTGACCCTCCTATTCACCGTTTGTTGAAATTTGCACTGTATATTGCTTTCAAAACTTATTGCAATGCGTAAACACGAAATTAAATGTTGAACTGTTAAAGGTGACCGATGTTTGGTTTTTATGGCGTTCATGGTTGAAAAAGCAGATTTGCAAAGATACATTGATCTAAAGTATGATTTTAAATACAAAATCAATTTGTAAATATTTGGAAACGTTTCCTCAGAAATTAATTTCCAAAAATCAATATCGCTAGATGTTCTGGTTTTAAGAAATGTATGCATCTTAATTTCTTCCTCGACCGTGACTGATGTGGTATCTATTAAATGTCCTATTTTTTCAGATACTCCATCAATGTTGACATTTTCATTAAATGGAAGTATCCTAAAATTGAGTATTTCTTCCAACCTAATTAAGTCATCGAATCTTCTTTCAAATTCTTCAAACAAAACATCTAAGTGTTCGGCGAAATCTTCGAAGTCTCGGTTTGGATTATGGATGCACTCCTACTCCATATTTTTGAAGTTTCTCAATTCATGTTTTCTTAATTGAGATGCATACCTTTTTATCGTTTCTTTGAAAGTTTTAATCGCGCTCATCATGTCTGTTAAGCATTTATTCTTTCCTTGTAGATTTAGGTTGAAGTCGTTAAGTTTTGCAGTGATATCGCAGAGAAAAGCTAGTTTCATGAGCCATTTCTCATCTTCCAATTCAGTAATATGCTCTCCTTTCATTTGTAGAAATTTTTTTATTTCTGGCAACAGAATGCAAAATCTTCTTAAAAAAGCATCATGGCTTAGCCACCTCACGTCTGTGTGCAATAAGAGATATTCGTACTCTCTGATTCAGTTTCTTTGGGGGGGATGACCAGATTGCCTAGCTTTGTCGAACTTTAACCTCTCATTGTGATGACTCGCAGTTACTTTCTAAAACTTCTCAATACAATCAATTCAAGCCCAATTATAACTACAGTCAAACAAATAAAGTCCGTCGTGTTCAAATGTCCCCCAAGAAACTCCATTCTTCGTAAAGCAAACCACGCTCTATGCGTCGGTTTAAAATCAGATTAACTCGCTTTTCCTTAACACCAAATCCGGTCTAGCTTCCAAAACAAGGGACTGTTTCTCCCCCTAACCGTCCTGCTCGAGGGTCAGTCACCTTCTCCTTCACAAAAACAGCAAATCTTCTCTGAAAACCGTGCAGAACAGCGCCAAAATTCCATAATCACCAGGCAACAGTAGCCCGGCACAACGCTCATTATTAGGATTTTGAGTGACTGTGATGTTATGACTCTTGCCCTTTGTTAAATAAAATTACTTTAAAAGTAAATTAGACTTAATATAGATTGAAAAATATAAGAGAGTTAAAAAATGTAAGAAGCCATAAAGTGCTTGAAAAAGCTAATAAAAATCGGCAGTGCCGATTTAAGAACATTTCTGGTCCTAGGAGCAGAAGATCTACAGAGCCCCTTGGCACTGGAGGAATGAAATTTATAACCAGAAAATCTGCTAAAGTCCAGCTTGTCCGAGTGCCCGTACAATGGTTAAACTGGCACTGAAAATTGGTTAGGAGCAAAGAAAATGAAAGCAAATTTCAACTCTGGGTGGGTAGGATTTAGCCTGACCAAAGGTAGAGCAGCTAATAAAATCGTTTGTTGAAAATACAGAGAAAGCTTTATTAAAAGCTTAAAAAGAATCATAGGTAAAACAATTGCAGAAAAAACAGATTTTTTAAAAGCTATAAAATAAAAGAAACTAGGGGGATTTAAAAAGGGCTCATAGAAAATATGTTAGATAAGAAAATTTTATATATTTAATGTTAAGATTTTATAATCGTCATCGAACCTTAAGTTTAGCGTAACGAAAGTGGCAACGGGTTTACAACTATACAGCTTTATCATGGCGCTTGTTACGATCAAAATAAAGCATATAATTCATTTTCTGATTTCTATTCCTCATATTCTAATTTTTTTATATTAATGTTAATTCATTTACAAACTCTTATTCTTTTTAGTAAGTGACTCTTTTTTAGTTTAAAATAGTTTTCCAGACTGAACATTTGACAGTTTCATTAGAACTAGAAAGAGTTCAAAGAGTATGGAGTATCTTTAACAATTAATGAATATGTTTAAAGAGTGCTCACACACATGTTATATAATTGTTTTATACACCGGCAGAAGCATTGAACATAGTCTAAACACGCTTCTGCCATCTATCTGTATATAAACTTAGGAGAATAGATCTGTATTGGCCAATGATTTAACTAGCCACAAATTTGTCGCCTTTACGCACATATCTCTGTCAGGAATCCGTAATCTATAATTATACTTCAAAAATATGTTGAGAGGATAAAAACTGTGTGGAGTGCCAATTATAATACTGTACTTGCTCACCAAAAATATTTTTTTTTCCCCTTCAATAAATTATATTGATATGATGATTGAATTCGCATTTAAAATGGTTGGTTTTTTAATTTGTGAAAAGATTTATATTTGTATCAGAAATGACACAAGGACAATGACGTCATTACATACTCCATTAAAATAGGCTTTATATTTGCAAATTGATCAGAAACAGTTTTAACAAATTTTTAAAACGTCTTGAATTTTATTTGTTCTAAAAGAACTACAAAAGAAAAGGTGTATATTTTGTTTCTCATTCTGAAACTAGAAGCAAGATTGCTTAGCTCTTTCTTCTAAGCATGATGAAGATGCTATTTATAAAGAAAATGTTTGACACAATTGTCAAATCATTATCGGTCATGATACATTTAATATTTAATTTAGATGTCCTTTCTTTTTCACTGTCGAATAAACAGTACATAGTTCCTACATCTACTTTATTTGTAAAGAAATGAGAAATTGGATAACCTGTTTGTATTTGTCGGGTACAATAAATTATCAAATAAAATCATACTACTTAGTTTGGTGTGTTAATCAATAGTTTTCATATTTTAGAACAGTTCTTTTTATCATTGTTTGCCGGAAATTTTTGACTTAGCTAGATGATTAAGTTTGTTTTAAAACAATGTTTTTTAAACAGAATCTTTTAGCAAGCAGATGTAATGTTTTTGTTTTTTATTTTTAAAAAAATGGTATAAAAGGGTTTGACAAAAAAATTTTTTCTTAACCATTTGTGATACATTTTTTTATTTTAAATCTATTAAGGAAATAATTTGTATAATTTAAGTATGATATTGTTTTATGTCATTCCTCTTTTTTTATTGTAGAATCTTAAAAGAACAAAAATACACATGATAAAAAAGGTTTTATCTTGTAAATTTAAAGAACATTTCCTAAGCAGACTCAATAATTGATTTTTTTTCTTTTATTAAGTGCACAATTATGCTGATCAGTTTTTCTGTTTCAAAAAGATAATTTATGTTTACTGAACAAATTATTCCTTGCTTTCCATATTCAAAAATTTTTTTAAAGTTAAATTATTAATAACCTTGTCTGTAGAAACTTTATGTGGGCCTGTCTAGTTGGGCTATAAAAATTATCCATTTTTTCCCTAGTAATCTTATAGAAGTTTAAATAGTGAAAAAAATTTGTATGTGCATAGTAGTAGTAATAGATAAATTTCACTTTAAAATCATTGAGTCATTGTTCTATTTTTTGATCTATATTTATAGACTAATTTACAGTTCTTATTCTAAAAATTGTGTTTCATTTTATTTTGTTTATTTTCCTTTCTATAAAATGCACAGTATTTTTTGTAAAACCCAAAATTCCCATCCCAAAATTTAGTTATCTTTAATATATCTGTATAAAGAAATGAAAGAAATAAATTTTTTTAAATTTTTTTAAACTTAGAATACATTTATCCTTATATTAAATTTTAAAAAATTTTTTCCCTTATCAGACAATATTTAATCATAATTTATGTTGCATAACAATGCAACTAATATAATAATAGTTTAAGAATATATACTAATATGAAATGTGTCAATCGTTTTTTTTTTTTTACCCCAAATGAGACTGGTTTTATGTCCCACCTGCAAAAAAATTATGTTTTGATTTTGATTTTTGTTACTCAATAAAAGGGTTAGTGAGAACCTGTTTCTCACGATGTCAATTTCAAACCCCCTACAAATTTACATTATTTTTTAAAACCCATTAAATGGTAATCTTTGGAAAGAAATATAAAGTTTTTTTTTCCCATGAAAGGGCCACTTTGCACTCTTTTTTTAAGGTATTGATTTGTGTTGTTTAAATTTTTTTCTTGGCATTCTGTTCTTTCTTGTAGGATCATTAAAAATTACGGAAAAAATTGTGATAAAAATTTGAATGTTTGTCAACCTAGAAGAATTAAACCCCTCAGATGTAATTAGTTATTTTTTTTTTTTGTTAAACTTTTTTTTTTTTTTTTTTCAGTATAAAAATGTTATTTACAGTCCAAGTAATTGATTCTTTGTTTTCTATTTTTCAAGGTATACTCATATCAAATCTATGTAAAACAAAATTATTTAACCTTTTCCCTTGAATCTTTATAAGGGGTCACCCCAGTAAAACTATACAAAATATATATATGTATACATATGTTCCCTGAACATTACAAAGTCTTAATAGCATGAAAGGTTAATGTTGTACAGTAGATAAAAAAATGAGATCAATTTCATTGGAATCATTGATCTATTTTTATCATTATATATATCAGTTGTTTTCTTAAAATATATTTTCTTCTCCTTTTTTTACTTTCTATTAATTAATAGTTTTTGTTATATTGCAGTAGATCGATGTGGACAATATGGTGACTAATTATTTTAATTTGTAATATAAGAATAGATGGATTCAAATTATATATTTTAATGATTAAACACATTTAATTCTTATATACCATTAAGATTTATGTGGTCGAATTTTCAACGAAATTTTTTTCTATATGATAAGGTTTTTTTACAAATTTGACTGTGGTAATTTTTAACCACTTGTGTTTGTTTTAAAAACTGTTAAGGCAGTTTGATTTTTTTTTATTTAAAATATGAGTTTCTTTTGGGTTACATTACTGTTCTTTCCTGTAGGTATTAAACAAGAGCAGATAAATTTGCGATGATGATGCTTTTGAGGCATTTGCCAAGCCTTCTCAGATGTAAATTGTTTATTTTTTTTTTTATTAAGTGTGTTTTCCTTTCAGTTTTCAAATGTTTATAGTACAAAATAACTTTTTATCAAAGTTTTCAAAAATATAATCACCAAACCTATTAAAAGGGGAATTTATTAACCTTTTTTTTGGACTCTTGATGAGGTCATTCCCAGTAACACATATTGACCAAAGTTTGATTAATGAAGTATTTTTCTCTTTGAGGCTATTTTTCTTTCCCTTACTCTAAAAAATTTTTCTTTTTAATTTTGGCATTCAGCTTTTTTAAAATAAGTGGTGAGAACCTGGTTTCTCTTCTGAACTCCTAAAAATGAGGGTTATGTGTGAAAAAGGAAATGTGTAGTTTTATCTAATAAAGTTTATGTTGTACTTTTATAAAAAAAAAATTGATATCTCTGCGAAAAGGATACATTTGCAAATTTTAAGGAGAATTTAGTTTTAAAATTATTTTTTAGTTTTCCTTCAACATTTTATAAATGAAAAGTTAGTGATTCAATTTGTAACCTTGAATTTAGATGAATTCTCTTGATATATTATTTCTCAGAATAACAGTGAGATAGTATTCACAGTGTAGTAAGGAATTTCAATTTGTGACAACTATTGGGAAAGGCTTTTTATTTTTTGTTTTTTTTTACACAGAAGCAGTATCATTTTAAATGCCTGCTATCAATCAGCACATTGAATCCATTTTGCTTTTTTAAAAGTTAGAAAAATTATTTCTAAAAGGTATTTAAAAATGTGTACTCCCAACAATTATGGAAATATTTTTTTTTTAACAATCATTTAATAATATGATTTAAATTTGTCATTGGTTGATATATTTTTTTTTTTTTTTCTTCTGTAATGAATATATACTTTTGTAGGGGGATCGGAAAAATACTTAATAGTGAGTGTGAAACCGGTCCTTTCAATTTGACATTTTAAAGCCAATTTATTATAATCTTTGAAAGGAAAATATATTTTTATGTAACTCGATTTATGTTTTACTCAAACTGTCAAATTCCTGTCTCTGAGTATATGCAAGTTTAGGAGAATGTGGTTTTCCACCAACATTTCAGATTTACTTATATTTTGTATACATATTTTCTGGATTTATTCCTCCTCTATTAAGCAATTTTTTTCTGTCCAACACCTTACAGAAGTGTTATTCTTTTAATTGTGGCTTTTATTACACATAAATTTGTGAGACATTGTAATCATTGAAATAATTATTTAGTTTTTGTAATATAAGCGTATCTACCCTCTATGGGGTTTTTTCTTCTAATCCTATATACAATACACAATCTCCATCAGACAACATTGAAATTATATGTAATTTTTTAATTCAAATTTTCTTAATGTGTTCTTGATATGTTGACTAAATAAAGTGGAAAAGGAAATACCATTAAAATGCATAATTTTTTAATCCATCTATTCTTATAATACAAATTAAAGCAATTTAAATCTCTATCATATGTCTATATCGACATATTACAATAGAACTATTACATTAATAAAAAGGAAACATAGATTGAACGAAATATATTTTAAGAAATAGAACTGTAGAATTAGTATGTAATAATTAGATGAGGAAAAATAACAATGACTCATGATATCATTGAAATTTATATCAGTTTTTATCTGTTGTACTAACAAAGACTTTTATGTTTTTTAAATTTCTAAAGGGGTTAACAGGGAAAAAAAATGCATATATATTTTTTGCAGTGTATTAGTAGGGATGACCCTTTTTTTAAGATTCTATGAAAAAGGTTAACAATAATTTCACTTCAATAGATCTGATGTGATTATACTTTTTTTTTAAAAAATTTGGATAGAAAAAGAATATATTATTCGTGACAGTAAAGGTTTTGATACTGAGAAAAAAAAACACTTCATAGAAGAAAAAAACAAATTTACATCTGAGTGTGCTGGGCAAATACTTCGGTTGACATGCAAAAGAATTAATCATCCCAAATTTATTGCTTTTGTTTCATGATCCTACAAAAAAGAACAGTAATGCCATCACAAAAAAACTCGTTTTTTTAAATGATAAAATTCAAACTGTAACAGATTTAAAATAAACATGTCCCCAAGAGGGGTTTTAAAAAAAACTACTTTAGAGCCAAAACATTGCTAACTATTTCTTCTTTTAAATTAACAATTACAAAAATTTAAACTGCTTGATGGAAATAAGATTCTCTTTCCCCCCACCCTGATTTTCATTAAAAAAGAAATATTGTAATAGTGTTTATAACATACATAATATTCTTTAGATTAAATTAACAGTATAAGTTCCCTTCAAATTTATCAAGCTAAAATAATTATTTTTTCTGCAATATGTTCATAATGATGAATTTCAAGACATATTAAATTGATAAAACTATTCAAATGCAAAACTACATACAGGAAGAAATCTGAATGAACATGTGTCTAGACAGAAATGTCAAATACTGAGTAGAAAAGCCATTTCACAGACTAAACCAATTTCCAAGCACATTCCATTAAAAATATGCACTAGAGAATAATTACAAAATTCAAAAGAAATCCAGAAGTTCTATGAAAAAAAAAGATATTTTCTTAACATATTAAAAGATGCAAAAAAGACAACATAAAATGGCTGTAGAATTACACGCCGCTCAAATTTGTGTAAAAATTTGTGTCATATAGTAAGAAATTTCTGTTGTAACTTAAATGCAACATATATCTTAATGGTATAAAAATTAAATGGGTTTTTCATTAACTATGTTTCAACCTAAATTTTAATGCATTTTAAAAACAGGGGTGAATCAGTTCTCTCACCATTTTTTTATCGAAAACAATAAAAGCCATAACTAAAGATATAGTACTTTTGTAGGATGTGGGACAAAATCTATCCTTTTTACAGAAGGAAGCAAAAGAAAAAATACTATGTGAAGGACTAAAAAAGTATATTATTAATGACAAATGAATTATTATGCTCAAATTATAATTTCTATAACAATAGTAAGATATGTATATAGTACTGTGAGAGGGAAAATGTACATTATTTAAATAAGGTCTTTCAATTATATTAACTTTTTAACAAATTAAATTGTAGAAAAACATATAGTAAATTTGGAGATCAAAATGATTTAAATTCCCAAAAAGATATTCATACTAATAAAAACATATCAGGGGGAAAAAGTATGTTAAAAACAACAATGCTTTCTTCATTTATTGCTAAATTAAATTAACCTTATAATCAATTCCACAAAGTGAAATACTATAGTAAAAAACTATCGACTGACAATGCTATTTTTGAAAAATAATATAACAAGAGGGAAATTTAAATGTAACATTTAAATTAATTCTATAATTACACAAAATGACACAGTAAAGAAATTCAGATTAAGACAAGGAATTATGCATACAAACAATTGAAAATATATCATTTATAAATCAGATAAGATGAAAGAAACAATTAAAATGACTGTAAAAACTAAATTCTCCACAAATTACCATAATGTATCCTCTGACAGAGATATGATTTCTTCTGATTTAAGTATAACATAAATATAAGCAGAAAAACTATATAATAAGTTACACTGACAACAATTTCCGGCGGTTAAAATTTAATGCATATCTGTAGGATTTTATTTGTGACTAAAACAAGGTCTCCCAACACACTTATATAGAGCAGTTACAGCCATAATTGAAAAAGATAATACTTTGTGAGATGAGGAGCACACAAAGCTAGCGCATTAGGAAGGAATACTTTATATGAGTGGCATGTTTTTAAAAAGTACATTCTTAAAATTCATATGATATATTCAACAGCTGTGACACAATATATAAAAAACTAATGTAATACATATGATAACTAGTCCCAGTTTTTATCCTCCCCAAAATATTTTTGGAGCTTAATTATAGATTCCAGACTCAGATTAAAGGCGTAAGGGTGACAAATTTGTGTCTTGAAATCATTGGCCACAATAGATCTATTTTCCTAAGTTTATGTACAGATAGACGGCAGAAGCGTGTTTAGACTATGTTCAATGCTTCTGCAGGTGTATAAAACAATTATATAACATGGGTATTCATGTGTGTGAGCACTATTTAAAAATATTCATTAATTGTTAAAGATGCTCCATACTTTGAACTCTTTCTAGTTCTAATGAAACTGTTAAATGTTCAGTCTGGAAAACTATTTTAAACTAAAAAAGAGCCACTTGCTAAAAAGAATACGACTTTGTAAATGAATTAATATTGATATAAAAAAATTGAATAACAGGAATAGAAAACAGAAAATGAATTATATGTTATATTTCAGGTGTGGCCAAACTTTTGGGATCCGTGGTCTACTCCCCATATAAAAATCGAAGGCGGTCTACCAATGGCAAAGCTAAATTAACGTAACGTACATGTTTATATATTTATCTTCGGTAACAAGAAAAAATGGTAAATTACCTTATTTTTCTAAAAAACTTATTATTTACAAAATAAAAATTTACTGACGAAAATAATCAAAGTATTCATATATCAAAAATTGACCATCCTATTCACTTCGTTTAGTTGAAATTTGACACTGTATATCTGCTGGTGCGAGCTTATTGCAATGCGTAAACACGAAATTAAATGTTGAACTGTTAAAGGTGACCGATGTTTGGTTTTTATGGCGTTCATGGTTGAAAAAGCAGATTTCAAAGTACATTGTCTAAAAATATGATTTTAAATAAAATCAAATTTTTA
>BMAV01025444.1:0-12506 GCA_019973955.1 Trichonephila inaurata madagascariensis
TTTTTCTTTTCAATTTTTTTCTTTTATAGAGAAAAAAATCAAATCAAACTTAACTAAAATGTTTCAAATGTGCGTGACTTTAATATATATATATAAAGGACGCAAATCACAAATACTTTTTGCTAACATTATAGGAAATGATATTTGCATGTAAAACTGTCATATTTTTTAAAGTTATTATAGTTTTATCATTATAGTGTTAGTTTTTATAGTGTTGAACTTTTTCTTGCTTGTGTCTTTTTGACAGGGTGCAGTGTTTCTTATGGTACACTCGGGGCTTCATAGCTTTCTTGATGGGAGTTTTTAGGTTACATTTTTGAAAATTTTCCTTTCAACTCAAGCTTTTCATGTTCTCCTTTTTTCAAATTTACTTTCGCTTTAATTAAACCCTTTAATTTTTGCATCAGGTTTTTTTCCCCTTTGTTTGTTTAGTTTTAACTTCATCCAATAGAAATTGAAGATGCCCATTTATTTTTTTATATTCTGTTCATTTACATTCATAAACCATAATGTGTCGAACAACAAAGCAATCAAAAACAATCAGACGTTCACAAGGGAAAAACGTAGCCTGTTCATAGAAAATATTTTGGAATAAAAGTGGCCACATGGTGAATTAGTCTCACCCCAAGTACCTTTAAGATTGTGAAAAAACGTTTACCCCCCCCAAAAAAGGGGGGAGTTTTTTGGACAAATACTTTTTGCTTCCAAAGATTTCATATAGGAGGATACGACAGGTCATTGGTAAAAAAAAACAGTTTTCCCAAAAAAAAAAATTTCGTCCCTTTGAAATTTCCCCGTGTGATCTTTCCCTCAAAGAGATTATTTAACTGGTTCTATTCACGATTCTTAATAATCCTCTAGGGAAGATTCTTTTTATGATGCATTATGATTATATAAAAACCTCTTTTCTGTAAAGGAACCGCGACTCATGTCAATGAGTCAAGTGAAAAGGGAAATTAGGAGGAGGGTGATTTGTTGTCATACGGAGACTAGGAAGTTGGAGATGTTAAAAGTGAAAATTTCGGGGGTTTCAATAAAAGGGTCCAATGGTCGCAGGGTTTTAAATTTTTGGGAGGACTGCTATTCAAGATAAGATTTATATTCTAGATATTAAAATTAGTATTTAACCTGGTGTACTCCCATAGTGTAAGCCAATTTAGATGGTGATTAAATAGTTGTAATAAAGTATATGTTTTAAGAAAATGTCTCATTCTTTGGCGAACTCTCACACTTCAGAGTTCACGACGAGTATAATTTTAAAAAATCGTCGAAAGTATACTTTTAAAAATTCCTTTTCGAGTTTAAGGTCCATCGGAAGGTGTGTTTTTTTATATTCACTTAGTTCATATTTGCTGACCAATATATATTTTAGCTATTATGTGTGTGCATCCACTTGCAATGCGACGAGTTTTTTTTTTCCTTATATTACGAAAATAATACTCGTATCAGCAAAAAATCTATCAAGAATGAAACCACAACTCTTAGGTCTGTTGCTTTTCAACTATATTCCAATAAATAATCGTACAATACACAATCAAAGCAAAGATTGATTTTAAGTTTTGGGATCACCCAGAATGTGTCATTCAAAACTTTTGAAGCATTTTAGAAAAGGAATTTTGGGATAATTTCTACTACATTTTGTATTTACAAACGACTCTTACGTACGGTAAAGGATGAAGCATCGGGGGAGAAAAAAGTTTAGCAAAAAACCTTTTTAATCTCTTTTCCCAAGGAATTCCGAAAGGGGGCAACATTAGGATCTCAAACCTCTTAGAAAAAAAAACGCTTATCAGAGCATCTGTCAATCTTAATAATGTGTTTAGAACGGGGGGCCCAAACCCCAAATGCCCCTTGTGGCCACTTGGAAAAAAAATTATATCCCAGGCCGATATGGGAAATATATATTTTTTTATATTAGATTTGGACCCATTACAAACATTTATTGTAGTGAAAATTTGAAACAAAATGGATTATTATTGTTTTCATTTTTTTTCATGTATACAAACATAGATAATTTAATAATAATAATGTAATGATCCAGTGGCGCACACAGGAATTTTTCAAGAAAGGGATCCAGGGGCGAAAGTCCACCATTTTCGTATCCTGCTCAATACGCCACGCCAACATATTTTTTTTGATTTTGTAAATTTTCGGGAACAAAAAGAGTAAAAAATTAATTATTGAATAAATAATTAGCATTAATTAATAAAATTAATTATTAATCGTAAATATTGAATTAAATTTTTTTTCTACCCATTTTCACATAGGGGTTATAATCAATATAGGAAAAAAATCCGGGCCCTTTTAGGGGAGGGGTTTCGGGGCCCCCCAAACCTTTTTGTGCGCCACTGCAATGATCAAATTTTTTCCCAAACTCTAAATAAGCGCGCGATAAAAAATTTCAAAAAAACAAACGTGATCCCCCAGGGGTTGATGGGAAAAACATTGTTTCTAACTTCTAAGTATGTATAAAAACAGAAGCAACGTAATAAAATAGAAACAGAGTGATGTGTGATACATTTGTTACAAAACACTATACTAAAAACAAAAATATTGTACAAAATAATCGTATTTTGCAAAGTTGTAAGAAATCTCACGGGTTGGCCACTTCTGGTTTAAAAGAAAAAATCCTTTGGACATAATATCATTAAATTAAAAATATCTAAATAATAAGCCAAATTTGAGAAAATAAAGAATGGCTTCACAATTTTAAATAATAAACTTTCATTTCTACATTGAATGCTTTGGACATTGGCTTCGAATCCAACAAAAGCCGAGCTCAAATTACAATGAAATATGAATGTAATGCTACAATATACTAAACCAGGGGTCGGCAAACTTTTGAGACAGAAGAGCCAATTGGGAAGTGAAGCACGATAATTAAATAATCAAAGAGCTTAAAAAAAGATTCCTTAACTATCAAAAAGCCTAAACAATATTGCAGAGGCTCTTAAACTGCGGTCCACGGACCCCTGGAGGGTCTTCAGAGCTTGCTTGGGGGGTCCGTGGAGTCTATGATGCAACATTGAAATTTCTCTCTTTTACAGACTTTGAAAGGTCTTGTCCAAAAGTTAAAAGATTTGCCATGCTAGACTAGATCACTAAATTGTCCCCAATGAAAAAAACTCTACTAGAACTTCTATACTCTGATCAAGAATATTAAGTCGCGCGGGAAGGATGTCTTAAAATCTTGGGGGTCCGCGATGTAGCACTAATACATAATGGGGCCCGCAGCTATCGAATGTTTGAGAACCGCTGCTATATTATATATATATATATATATATATACTTTACGTTTTGTGCAAAAGGGAAAAAGAGGTTTCGGGAAAGGGTCGGACCTTTGCCCTAGTAATTTTTAAATTTTTTATTATATTTGAACAAAATTTTTTTTTATCCAAAGTAATACCTTATATTTCTTCAAAAACTAAGAACGATCGAATTGTGAAAATTTTATATTGTGAGTTTATAAATTTCAAGCTTCGTGAAACAAATTCTGCCTAAAACCCCAAAGCCTTTTTTCTGAATTTTATGTTTGGGATTATAAAAATTTAAAAAATTGATTTTTTTTGGCCCTTTTTGCATGTAAAAAAAGAAATTTTCCCATTCTTTTTTTAAACCCCTTAAAAACTTGAAAATAAAATGAGAGTCTATTTTTTTGACATTTTTGGGGGTTTGGGGAAACCTTTCCTTTTTCCGGGTGTATCTTTTTTGAACCATTTAGGGAAACCAAGTAAACGTTGCGGGAAATTACTTTAAAGGGGGTATTTCGCCCTCAAGACGGCTTTTTTTAAAAACTAAATTGAATTTTAAAATGTTTTAAAACCCAATTGTAATATGCCCCCCTTTTTCCCTCAAAAGCGTTTTTTGGGAAAAATGTATAATATAAAAACAATTTTTTAAAAAACCCATCTTAAGTTATTTATTTAAATCCGCCCAATTTCAAACCCGGGATTTTAAAAGGCCATAAATAGAAAATTAACAAAATTTTTTTTTTAGTTTTAAAATAATGATAAAATTGTTTTAGGATTATTTCGAAAAAAAATTTATTTAAATACTAAATATATTTGGGTTGAAATTAACCTTGGGAAAACCCTTTTTTCAAAATTTTTAAAAATGTTTTTTATTTTAAAAATTTTTGTTTGGGATATAGCCCGAAACCCCTGTCAGAGGTTCAATTGTGATTTTCGAAAAATTCACGTTATTTTCAGAGTTCCCCATTAAAAAAATTATCGGCGTTTTTTTTTTAAAATTTCCCCCTCTGTTGTCTTTAAAACATAAATTTTCCCTTTTTCCCTAAGTTATATATTTAAAAAATTTAGTTGAGCCTCTGTCGGAAGGTTTTGGTTTATATATAGGAAAAGAATTATTATAATAGAAGCTTTTTCATTTAAAAAGAAAAAATTTTTAAAAAAATTACCCTATTGCTCTTTTTTGGCCCAAAATATTGTACTAAAATAAAATTTTTATTGAATACTATTTTTTAAAACAATTTTATATAAAATTTTCTAATTTAAGGATACTAAATATTATAAATTTTATCCATTTATACGTTTTTGCAAAATCAGGGTTTCAAAAAGTTGGGTTGGGGATCCCTTTTTTAAAAAGTTTTTATGAAAAATACAAGAAATTTTTTTTCGCAAAATTTTTTATAAAGGAAAAAAACCCAAAAGAAAAAAAGTTTTAGTAGGCATAACTATTTTTTTTAAATAATCCATAAAGGCAAAAGACTGAAGAACCCCAACCTTCTAGGCCAAGAGCCCCGGTTTGCCGACCCCGGTTTTTGCCGGGGAAAAATCGGTGTTTAAAAAAAATCTTGGGGGATAAAAAAACCCTTTTTTTACGGAGCATTGACCCTTATTGAATATGAATCAGCAATGACCCCTTTTATTGTGAAGTACCCCTTTTCATAAAAGGGGCAAGGCCAAAAGGTGTTCCTTCGTTTGATCTCAGCATTTACAAATAGATCATTTGTGTCTCTGAACCAAATTAAAAAAATTAAAAGGGAAAAAAAAAGATAAATTCCCCTGTCACGTATTTCAAAGGGTAAAAAAGGGTGTTTGTCACAAAAAGGGCACTGATTTTTTTGAAAGTACATTTTGCTATAACTGTTAACACAAGATATTTGTATGCATTGCAAAAGTGCCTCAAGCATGAAAATTAAATTCATGAAATAGCTACGCTGCAATTTATGCATTACAAGTTTTTGTGTATTCCTACACGGGCTATTGGAAGACATTTTTCTTTAATTACAAACAACATTGGGTGAGAACTAATGTTTGGTATGGCGAATCGAGACAGTTGTCTGTGTGTGTGTCGCGACAGTGAATGCCCCGTGGTGCTCTGCGTAGTAATACTGCCGATACTCCGAATTAGGGCTCATTTAATTTGCATCTAAAAACAATAAAAAAGTTTTTGGAATTTGGGTTGAGGGAATAAATCATTTACAGAATTTCACAAAAATTTCCCTTTAAAAAAACCCCCAAAAGTTTAAAAAATAAAAATTTAATCATGCAATAATTTTATAAAATAACAAAATCACATGTTATGAATTGATCTTCCTTTCACTCCTTTCTAGTGATTTGTGCAAAAAGAGGACAATTTGTCAACATTTATTTTTTCAAAGGCCACCAAAAGTTTAAGAATAAAGGAGGCTTTTGGGAGCTGAATTTGGGAAATTTTTGAAACAATATAATGAAATTTTTGGGAAAAATAAGTCATATAATACTTTAAAATTTATTTTTGCGGGGGGATGTTAAATTTAATAATCTTATATATATATATATATATATATATATAATTATGATTTTTTTTACATAAACTTTTAAAAACCCATTTTTCCGGAAAAAAATTTTTTGAATAATTTTTTTATTTTTTTAAATAAGTTTTTGGGGGTTTTTTTAAGAAATTAATTTTTCCCCCTTTGGGTGTAAGCAGGGGTCGATTTCGGTTTTTTTCCCATATTGCCGCACTTTATTTAACCGGTTGGGAAAACCATACATAAAATAAAACCCCCCCGCAAAAACATGTTTTAAATCTATAGGAAGGGGGGCGAACCTTATGGATCAAGTGTCATTTTTTTTTTAAGAAAACCAATACGGACAGACGTGCCCCAAAAAAAATTTTTTACTTGGGAAATTTGGGGAAAAAAAAAAAAGTTAACAAACAAAACCCTTTTTCTTTTACGAAAAAACATTTTGCACTGTTAAAAGTAAAATTTTTTCAGTTTTTATACGCGGGAATTAAATTTTAAGGGAAATAGGGGGACCCGTGTTTTGCGAAAGGTAGATAATTAAAAACTTATAAGTCAGATGGGTTTTATGAAGTTATTTTTTGGGCCCAAAAAAGGTTTCCCAAACGAGCCTTTAAAGTTATTTTCTCTGAAAATAATGCCCCCGTAGGCATAGGTCGGGGAAAAAAATGGGAAAATAGATTTGGCCCCCCCCTTTAAAATTTGTATCTTGGAAAACAAGTTTTTAAAGTTTCCAAAAAATTTTATTATTTGGTGTTTTTTTTTTATATTTTTTTTTTAATATTTTGTTTCCAACTAACTTCTCCCCCCCTTTTTTTTGCGTTTTTAAAAAACCATATTGAACTTTGGGCTAGAAATCACTTAAGTTTTCAAATTCTACCATTTCCAAAACCCAAACCCCAAAAGGGGAAATTTAGTTTTATCTGTGTCCCCCCCGGGGACATAATATAATTTTAACGTTTCTTTATAATTCTTTTTTAGCTGAGAAAAACTTGGTTTAAAAAATTCCCCCCTTTATTGAAAAAACAATTAGGGGAAAAAAACCCCCTTTAATAACTATTTTTTTTCTGGTTTCTATGTACATCTTTTTTTCTTTTTTAAAAAAATTTTTAAGTTTGGGGGTTCCTTGTTTTAAAAATAGTTTTTTAAACTAAAAAAAACAAAACCCGTTTTCGGGTCGGTGGCGTGCCCAAAATATTAATATTGTGCCTTGTGCCAACAATGGCACGCGTGCCAATGGTTCGCCATCCCTGCTATAGGAGGAGGATTTGGTGCCACAACTACTCTGTCAAGATAGTCTTATAGCTACTCTAGTAGATTTAAGTCAAGTGAACGAGATGGCCACCCCGTTTGTCTAATTCGCTAATCAAAAAAGTTATCGTTGGTAGGTTTCCCAAATTTTTTAACTGGCGTCCCCCTTTTTATTGAATATTGGGTACCACCCTCCTCCCCCACCCCGAGAAATAAGAGCGTACATAATACATGGTGAAAACAAGAATTAAATTTTTTTTAAAAAAAATTCTAAAACTAATAGAATATACTTTTTTAAAGCCCCCAATTTTTATTTTTTACTTGCAAATCTGAAATAGCCATTGCTACGAATATATATAATTTTATTACATACTATTAACATAAGGTAATCAGTATTGAAGTTTACTTTTGTTAGTACATAATCATCGCGTTTTTTAGTCTTTTTTTAGACTATATTTGGTAAATCTGCCCATGCCCCTCCATACCATTTCAAAAACCCCTAACTTACTCTGGGTCTGTTAATCCCCCCTGAAAGCCCCCTGTAACCTTACATAAACCAAGTTTATCCAGCAACATCTTAAGGCGTGGGCCATCTGGGCCCGGGCCTCAGTGGAGGACTTGTTTCGTTCACGCGACTCGACCTTAATAAGATCATGATCCAAATGATTTTTGTGGTTGAATGTTATTCCCAGAAATATTCTCCAAAAAACTGGGAATTTCGAACTATACGCCAACTGGAAACACTGGCAACACTACAACTGGCAGACTGCACTATTATGTGATGACTGTCGTGAATGTCTAGGCCTAGGCTTACCACCTTATGTTTTTAAGATTGTGAGTCACGCATATTTCTTAGCAAAAGGTTATCGTATGTTCGAGTTTTTGATAACGTATGCTATTTATCAGTGGTCTGCAAACTGTGTTCCAGGGAACGCTGGGGTTCCACAAGGCATATCCAGGGGTTCCACGAGTCACAATAAAAAAAATAGAGAAGAAATAAATATGTATACAAAATGGATTCACGTTCTCTATGAAGTTTATATAGTTACTAGTATCTAAAGTTCATCCTATTCATTAAAACAGAAAATTTTATTTACATATAATAACTTTATTTTGCAACACTTTTTAAAGTTTTATTAAAATATAATAAAATAATATTAAAACCTTTTATCTTTATATATATACTTCTCACTAGATTGTGAATATTCTATTGTTTACTACCTTGGGTTTCGAGAGATAATTTTATACTTGTTAGTTAGCACTATGTCTTACAGAACTAAACAGTTTTCTAATGAAAAATGCACATTTTTACATTTGTGGGAAAAAACACCTATAATGAAGGCAAGGAAACAACATATCAACACAGAGTTGGTGTTGAAATCTAAATTTAAGCAAGAATAGCTTCTAAATTTTCGGTTGCAGGTTCTCTCTCTCTCCCTCATGCAAAATACACGGGATTTCTCACAGAGCTATACACATTTTAATGCCATTATGTTTAAGTAAAATATATTTCTCAAAGTAAGTGGCTACAAAAGCAAAGTATAAAAAAAAAAAATTAAACTCAGAATATGTGTAATGTGATTGCATTTAATCCCAAATGACATAGATTTCGACCGTTCGCGTGAAAAAAAGGGAGCACATATATCAGTTACTAATTAAATCACAAATTAATATTATTAATGAGTAAATTATATTTTAAAAGTTATATTAGAATTTTTTAATAATAAATGCAATACTTTTTTTGTCTTTACACAAAGAGCTTATAACATGTTGATATACTTTAAGTAATTTTTTGAGATATATTCTTCGAAGTATGTATATGGAATAGGGTTCCACGAAAACATTTTCTAGTTCTAGGGGTTCTATGAAAGTACCTTCAAGTTCTAGGGGTTCCGTGAGTTGAAAAAGTTTGAAGACCACTGCTATATATGTACTGTCTAATTTTAAGGGTCTCCAATGGAACCTACTTTTGCATAGGGCTAAGCCCTCAGTAAGTCTTAATATGTCCATGGTAATATCTACCAAAATAAAATTATCACCAACACAGCAGCAATATAGGTTCTCACGTGTTGAGCAACGATTTCGTTATCGATATATTTGAGCTTTCACAGTGCCTTCATTGAACACATACAAGTCAGACTACTCAATCTCACAAAGAGGGGGTTAAGTTCATACCATGATTTTGTCCTTCCCGTAAGTGTATTTTCCAACAATGTTGGATTCCTAGTGCCTTGTTCCTTCCTGTCTTCAGGTCAAAACAAGGCAAGAATTCCTTTTTAAAATGAATCTAGACTAATCTGTAAAAAGTACAGGCTATAATTCATCCCAAGCTCAAGTCATTTTAAGGGATCCGACTCGTTCCGGGGGGTGATTTTTTAAAAAAGGGATAAATGGTAATTTTCGATATTTAGGGTCACTTAGATTAGAATACATGTATAAAATTGTTTTAAAGGGCATTTTTAACAAAAAAAAAAATACAAAATTTCTAAAAAATTAACTTAGAATAACCTTTCTTCAAAATGTTCTTTTTTGAAAAAAGCCCCATTTTAAAAATTTTGCCTGTATATAGTTTTGATTTATACAAAGGGTCAACATTTTTTTTTGAAAAAAAACATTTTTTTCAGAGTTACAACCCCCTGAAATATAATTTTCCTTTTTTTTTTAAAAGCCCCCCTGTTGTCGTAAAAAATGGATAAACCCACTACTAAGTTATATAGTTCAAAATTTAGTTGAGCCCCTGTACAGAGGTCTGAGCTATATACAGGCAAAATATTTTATAAAAAATTTTTCACAACCGTATAATCATACGACAGGCCGTGCGATTTTCCGCGTTATGAAAAACCACCACCCGGGGCCCGGGGGCAACGCCCAACCTTTTCAGAGGGCCAGCGACAAAAAAAACCCCCCCAGCCGGCACTTAAAAAAATAACTTCAAATTATAGAAAGTTTGTATAAGTAATATATATATAAATAACTATGAAATTATAAAATTTTTAAAAAGTATTTGTGACACATTTGAAGAATTAGAATTAAGAAATATTTTAAGTAATATGTAAACAACATTCCGGGAAAATTTTAAACGAATTTTTATCCGGTATAGTGGTTAGTGACGCAACTGCGGTGCCTTGACCTGGGTTCGAATCCCTGGGGCTGTGTTTTGTTTATTCCTTCATAACTTTAAATTTCCCTTCTTTCCTTTGTAATGGGGTTTTTGCTTATTTTAAGCCCCGGGGATATTTGGTGCGGGGGATTTAAAATTTTCCCAAAAAAAAAATTAAATTTTTTTAAAAAATTCGTATATTTTTCCAAAATAATCGTATACCGTAAATAATTTTTAAAATATATTTATATCCCGTAAAACCCGGAGAACGCGCACTTTAACCCAGGGCCGACCCTAGCGGGGGCACCGCCCCGGAGGGCCGCATATATTCATCAATCAAGCAATGTTTTTACTAATTTTAAAATAAAACTGGGAACAAGTCAAAAAATGCTGAACTTTTAAAAAATTTTAAAAAAAAAATTTCCGATTTCCATAGCATAACATACAAAAATGAAAAGAATTTCAATGGTTTTCATTGTCAATCAATTCTACTCTTTTTAAAAATCCTTCATTTGATGATTGTAAGAGTCGACAGTACCACAAATGTAAAGTTTAGCACTGTGGATCGATGCTTAACAAAGGCGTCTCAAAACAGATTTTTTTTCGAAAGTTGTTTTACGAAGGCATCTAATATTGTTAATGTTACCTAAGACATAGGAATGTTTAAATTCAATATACATCGGGAGAAATTAAAAGTTATCAATTTAATAAAGCCTTACAATTTAGGAAAACAAAATAGAAGAAAGAAAGGATTTTTGTGTCTCTAATTGCATTTCTACTAATGCCACCTGATCGGCACAGATGCCAATAAAGGGCCCCACTATTCACCCATGGTAAAGGGGGCTAACTGACGCATGTCGTTAGCTGTAGCTTTGAGTACTATACAGGTGACAGAACGATTTAGCTAGATTTCACCTTAATTTTGAGGGAGAACACCTTGGGGGTGGTCAGGGGCCTCCCATCTCTCTTTCCCTTCCACCAACCTCACGAAAAGACTTGCGGCTCGACGGCTATTTAAAGTACCCCCTGCCGCCAAGGCACTATGCATTTACAAACATCCATGCCTTCCCTGGGATTCGAACCCAGGCCCAACGGCACAGCAGTCAGCGTTTCTAACCACTATACCACAATACCGGATGGGCGACTCTACTAATGTTTTACTCTTACTCTTTGACTAATACTTAACGTCAACTTGTGTTAAGTATTAGTCAAAATATGAAAAATTCTTTAGAGAAGTGGCACATTAGAACTTTAGGTTAGCAAGCCAATACCCCAAGATCGGCCCTGCTTTTAACACAAAAAATAAGATCGAAATATGTCGGGGTAAATACGCCGAGTATAAAAACGATAGCTTTAAAAATAAAATAAAGAAAAAAAAAAGAAAAAAGAAAGAAAGGGGGGATGACCTGTAAGAAAATTAGACATCTACGTATATCGAAATAATATTTTTTTCCAAGGCTTGGAATAATACCTCGAATAAATTACTTCAAAACATAAGCGCATTGATATGTATGTCTTAGGTTTCTTCGTAAAAAAGGGGGTGCGCGTTATACGGTGAATATAGCTAAAAACTAAAAATTTCATCTTGAAAGTATAGGTCCGCGTTATACACCGAACTTCACGGTACATAAAATTTATTGTAGGAAAATTATCACACACAGATGCTTCGTAAACATTTAAAATCGAGAGAGAGAGAATTTGAATGTTTTCTATAATTATCAACATTTCATTCACCGCCAGATATAAAAGGAGGGGAAGAGGGGAGGAAATATTAGCTTCATTTTCGCTGTAAATTTGAGACGCATGTCTTACAATCAGTTTTTAGCCATATCCTTTCCACACAAATGGAGGAAAAAAATTCTATTTTTTCGCCTTCACCTCGAACCCTCTTTCATTAACGAGACCGAAAGCTATCTAGTTTTCGATTCGATCACATGATGTCTTTACCTCCAGAGCGAACCCTCTCTTCCAAAGAGATAATGTTTCACAACGATTAAGTCTTGTGGTATCATTATCGAACCGCTCACTTGTATCATCCCCATCATCGCTTCATTTGTATCCAATTCCCCCTTCTTTGTGATCGGCGGCACCGAAAAAGGTCCTTAACACCCCTCGCCGCCGAGAGTCCGGCCCTTCGGCCACAAGGCCCTTTGTTCCGAAGTACCTCTCCGAGTTAGCATCAATGTTATCACTGCCTTTTGCAAAAAGCACTCGGACTTAAAATTACCACCAGTCAATAAAGGAAGCGAGAGTTAAAAGAAGAAGAAAAAAGAAAAGAAAAAAGCAAGAGAATAAACCAGTGTATAAAATAATTATCTTCTTATAGTGTCCTCCACCTCCCCTCGCCGCAGTATTTTTTTTACTTAGTTCCACTCTGGTAATAGGCCTTTTTATTTCCCCCAAGGG